>OZ038381.1:21125835-21160835 GCA_964036045.1 Eutreptiella sp. 'Long Island Sound 2002'
CATGCTCTTGTACGACGCGCTTGAGGGCCGCGCCATGAGCCAGGGCCCCCTCGGGCGCCCGTTCCTGAGCGCGGTGCTGCAGGGGTACACCCACCACTTCGCCGAGGACGGCGGCACGGACCGCCTGTTCCGGCGGGACACGCATGGGGCCGTGACGTACAGCCGGACGACGGGGCGGAGCATGAAGCACTTCCGGTTCCAGCAGTTGGCCCGCGGCCTGGCCGGGGCCGAGGACAGCGCCCGCGTGATCATGGAGGTCCGGTGCGGCCGGCTCATTGATCTGATGCGCCGTCCGGGGGGGGGCGGCCGTGGCCCCGCGGGACAGGCCGCGCCCGGAGCACTCCGTCTTCTTTTTAGGTTTGCACTTGGGGGCCTCTGTAGGGTGACCCACGAGCCGCCTTCCGTCGTCCGCCAACCGCCTTCCGGCCGCGTCGGTTTCCGCCCGAAGATGCCGGGTGTCTGGCTATGACTGTGACTGACTATGAGCGAGGGCACCCACTGCCTCTTCTTAATTTTCTTTCGTTTTCTTTCGTTTGTTTTTTCTTTATTTTCTGTTTTATTTGTAAATTATGGAGCGCCGTGCTGCGAGATCATGCGGCCGGCCCACGTCCACGTTTGGTGGTGGTGCCGATGGCCGTGCAGGGCTCAACATCGCCCACACCCGCCGGAACGTCCTGAGGAACCCGCCGACGCCTGCCAAACACGTTTGTGGACCCCTGCCGACCCCTCTGCCCCGGCCGGCGTTGTCAGCCGGTGTGCCACTGAGCGCTGTGTGAGACCCCCCAGGCAGACCCGAGGGGAGTCGTGGGCGCAGTGTCACAATGCCTTGCATTGGCCTCAGGGACCGTGTTCTGTGGATGGACGACCTCACAGCCACGCCCGACATGCGACCCCCCGCCCGCCAATCAAAAATTTTCTCTGGCGCCTTCGCCTTCAGCGCCAAGCGGTCGAGGCCAAAAAGTTTCTTCGGCGCCTCCACCGCCTCAGCACCGCTGCGCACGTGGGGGGGGGGGGGGGGGGGGGCGGGCCCGGACAGCGCGCGGAGGAACAGGGCACCGGGGCCGCACAGAAACACAGCGAGGCAGGCGATGGACGGCCTGTGGACGGAGGTGTGTGGACAACAAAAACAGTCAAACGACCCCGGCAACAACCAGCACATCCCCCAATACGCCAACTATTGGGCGCCGGTGACGCGCAAACGGCACATCCCGCCACATTCAGCGCAGCCCCGGCACACCAACTACTGGGCTCCGCGAACGCGGAAACGACACCAGCAGGAGCACCGGCCGCAGCGGCCGACAGAACGCAGCGACCCGACGCAGCACGCGGAGCGAGGAACGGGTGACAGTCCAGGGCACCGTAAAGAAACTGCAACCCGACGGAATGTCACACAGGGGGCACCCCCCCCTAGACCCCCACCCCCTCAAAAGGAGCCCTGCCCTGTGCCTTGGGCAGATTTGCCCAACGAAGTGGCGGGCGCCCCCTTGGACAAGGCCAACAACCACCGCCGCCACCGCCCGGCGCGTGAGCCCGCCTCCGGAGGTTCGGCGGGAGCGTTGTTCCGGGCGGACCCCCGGCCCCCCCGCCGGGCCTTTGCCTGCGTTGGGGCATCGCAGTCCGCCAGTTTTGAAAGGCCGGGGCCTAAGTCTCCGCGCCGAATGCGCCGCCGCGCCGTGTCCGCCGCGGCCCCGCAGCCTCGGGGCCTTGCGGCGCTGCGGCGTGCCACACGCCGCACGCTCTCAGAGACGCTGTCCAACGCGGACACGCACCGCCGCGCTTGCGAGGCCAGCCTCAGGCGCTGAAGGGGGGGGGCAGGCCATGCGCGTGCGAAGAAGGCGAGGGGGCGGCGTGCGGAGGCCTTGAGGGGGGGGGGGGGGGGGGGGGGGGCGCGTGGCTGCCGAACGCAAGTGGGTCACCGAGACCACGAGGTCATGCGGCCGCCTTTTGGGGATGCGTTGCGGCGAATGGGGGGCCCGTCGGGGGCCCCCGCGCGCGCGTGCGCATCGCGTTGCCGGCGGGGGAAGAGCGGTGGCAATGCGGACCGGGGGGGGGGGGGGGTGCCCAGCACCGGGTCTTTCTACTGATGCGTCACAACGGCGGTGCACTGGTACCGGACCACGCGGGAGCCGCAGGCTGCCCCGCGCTGGACTCGGGGCCCGGGACCCCCATGGACCCCAGAAGAGGCAGGCGCAGTCAGGCCCTCGCACGCAAGGGGCTTGGGGGGAGGGGCGGGGGGGGGGGGGGGGTGGTACGAGGCACGGAATGGCGCTGGGAGAGGCGTTTGGGGCGTGGGTCGCCTGGATGCACTCGGCCGTCGCCGACACTGCAGGCCAGATCATCCGACGGTCGCGAGCGCTTGCCCTAACCGACCGTAACCGCCTGCAGCGCGCGCCCTCTCTGGGTCGCCGTCCGGGGGGAGGGGGGGGCGCAGTGTCCCTTGCGTGACCCGCCCGCCCTCCTTCATGTCACGGGGCCATGGCCTGACCTCTGGTGAGACGCTGTGCACTGCGCACCTGCGGATGCCACCGGCGGGGCCTTCCGCGATGTCGCTCCCCGGGCCTTCTGAATGAGCCCAATCTTCGAGTTGAGGGCCGCTCGTGTTCGGGGGATGACTGCAGAAGGCCGCGTGTGGCAGTCGGCCGTCAATTCGCAGCCGTTTGTAAAACGCTTTTGGGGCCTTATGTTCCCCTTCCCCCCAATATCCCTCAATTTGCCCCAAGTGAATCCCATTCCCTTGCCCAGACACCCAATAGAACATTCGAACAAAAAATGTAAGGAGGACCCCCCCCCCCCCTCCGCATTGACCCTCACGCTAACCCTAACCCGAATCGGCGCCCCATCTGCGGACAATGTTTGGACGATCTGTGGCGGCGCCTCCGGCGCCGTATTCATGACAATGAACTGAGAGAGTTCCGGGAGTGATTCCGGAGGCTGACGACCATCGTCGTTCTATGGCCAACCCCCCGCTCCACCTGCTCCCCTTCCACGTCACCTGCAAAAATTGTTCTTCGGCGCCCTTGGCGTCAGTGTTCTGTGTGTTCCTCAGAGTCATGTTCAGGGTGTCAGTGAGCGGTTCACATTGAATAGCCTGTCTCTATGAAAACGGACTTGATACCGTCTTTTTGTGGACACAAATTTTGCCACAAAGTCATTGCTTTGAGTGTACCTTGCACTGTGACGTTCGTTGGCAAGGAGCACGGTCAACCCCCCACCCGCCCGAACCCCCCCCCCCCCCCCCGGATCCAGACCCCCCCCCTTCCGTTCCAATCGAATTTGCGATCTTTTGCCCTCCAGGCACCCCTGTCTGCCCCATTTACCCCAGTTATCTCCATGCACCATTTAGCACCCGAGCTCCCCCCCCCTTTTGCACCCCATTCAGGGATGTATTAGAACAGCTGACACCCATCGGAGGAGGGGGGGTACCCCCCCCCCCCCCTTGGAACCAGATTTCATAGTGGGAAAAAAAGAAACTTTACAAAAGATACAATTTATCTGGGCCACTTTTGGTGCACGAACTTTTGGGTTCCAGACCCCCACCCTGCGCCTCCTCTCTCCCAACGCATGCTTGCCCCCATTAACCCGTCATCTAGCTCCGGATTCAGACCACGTTTGATTGAAAATGTATCCCTCTGTCATCCATTCCTGCACAGCGCAGGCTCCGTGCAACAACAACGGGCACCATGCACCTTTTTGGGCCGACGCTGCCCCTGTCTGCCGTCGGGTCCCCCCTCTTCTCTGACCTCTGGTGGGGTGCGGCTGGACCATCCGCGCACCCATTTCAATCGTGAACGCCAAATAAATGTGCGCGCTTCGCACACACTGCACGTGTGTTTCGGTGGTCTGCCGGGCTGTCCTGAGGTGCCATGCCACCTGACGTGCATCCAAAGGGTGTCTCAGCGGGTGCTACCTTCTCCCACTGTGTCCCCCGTGGCTCAAACAGCTTCGCTATTTGTCAAAGGGAGGAAGTTTGTGAGGGCAATTCACCTTTTGAGGATAATGGGAGTATCGCCGTGGCGTATCAGTCTTCAGGAGGGGGTGTGTCAGGAGTGGTGATCGAATGCAATCGTCCCCGAGTGTGTGGGGCGTGGGGCGTGTGGTGGTGTGTGGTGTGTGGTGTGTGGTGTGTGGTGTGTGGTGTGTGGTGTGTGGTGTGTGGTGTGTGGTGTGTGGTGTGTGGTGTGTGGTGTGTGGTGTGTGGTGTGTGGTGTGTGGTGTGTGGTGTGTGGTGTGTGGTGTGTGGTGTGTGGTGTGTGGTGTGTGGTGTGTGGTGTGTGGTGTGTGGTGTGTGGTGTGTGGTGTGTGGTGTGTGGTGTGTGGTGTGGTGTGTGGTGTGTGGTGTGGTGTGTGGTGTGTGGTGTGTGGTGTGTGGTGTGTGGTGTGTGGTGTGTGGTGTGTGGTGTGTGGTGTGTGGGTGTGTGGTGTGTGGTGTGTGGTGTGTGGTGTGTGGTGTGTGGTGTGTGGTGTGGTGTGTGTGTGTGTGGTGTGTGGTGTGTGGTGTGTGGTGTGTGGTGTGTGGTGTGTGGTGTGTGGTGTGTGGTGTGTGGTGTGTGGTGTGTGGTGTGTGTGTGTGTGTGGTGTGGTGTGTGGTGTGTGGTGTGTGGTGTGGTGTGTGGTCCGCACTGTGGGTGTGTGGTGTGTAGTTTGGGATGTGGAGGGTGTGATGTGGCGTGTGGCGTGTCTGGGGTACGGTGTCGGGGTCGCGGTTTGCTGGTCTGCTGCGTGGTTTGGTCTGCAGTATGGTGTGTGGTGTGGCGTGTTATGTGTGCATTGGTTTCCGCAAGGTTTGGCACGGCCCAAATTCTTTCAAGTTGTACAAACGTTGTGGTGTATCACACTCTTCACTTGATTTCCACTGTTGCGGGCGTGCGAAGTCAGCGCTGCCTGCACGCAATGCACTTTCTGCAAGCGCCCAGCTTCAGCTACCAGCCTTGTTGGTGGCTGGTACAGCTCTGAGCCGTCACAGAGCACACGTGCGTCTACTTCCAGTGATTCCCAGTGATTGTTTTCTGTGTGCGGATGACCGCGCCCTGGCGGCAAGAGAATCTGTTGCTCCGAGTTGTCGATGGTCCTGCAGCTGTATGTAGTTGTACGCGACCCTGCATGGGTGGGGCGGCATCAGGGATGCAGTTGAGGGTGAGGGGGGCTGAATCAAAGGTTTGGGGGCAGTTGCAGGCGAACAGAAGCGGCTGGCAGGGTTGTTCTTTACCCCAAAGTTGCACCCCCCCCCCCCCACGCTGCAGTCCCCTACACTGAAGTCCCCCCCCCCAGGATCAACATGTTGAGGAGGTCCGGACCTTGATTGGCACCACAGGGCTGCGAGCCATTGTCGCCCGCGTGTGATGTGTCTTGTACTCGCCACAGATTTATGTATGCAGAGGGGACCCTCCAACAGAAAGTGTTCGACCTGGCTATAGGGAGCTGGGCTATAGGGAGGTACGGAGCAGTATACACATGCATAGAGCTTTCCGTAAACAATGGGGGAAAGTCATGCTGATGGGGGGAAAATGAATAGGACAAGGATCCCAACCCATCAATTGTAAGTTCATAGAGGAAGCGTTAGTGCACAGGGCGCACATAAGGCAACTTTTTGGGCTACCTTTTGGGCTACGGCGGGCATGTGGAGTCGTGTGCAGTCGTCAATCATCAATGTCCCATGGACTCCAGCTCCTTTGGTATCTATCCCCAGTCTCGAGTCTTGACCACCATCCCCATCAATTCCCGAAATGACTTCCCTCCAGAAATTCCTTTGGACCCTCTTGTTGACGGAAGACCAATTCGCGGTCGCTCCCCAACACGACCATCATCACATTCCCTAGCCCGAGTAATGGTGAATTTGGGGACTGAATCTGGGAAAGTCATAATAAAAGTGGCGCGCCGGGCAAACACTCCCCCATCATGGCACCCAATGTGCTCGCGGACAACGTTACAATGACACGCTAGCCTCCTTGGACGAGCCAAGCATGCACACCGCCTAGCAGTGCGTGCCACTCATATGTTGTTCCCGCCCCCCGGCAAAATATACCTGAATGTCGGGACTCCATGGTGCAGAATTGCCAAAACGTCACAGGGACCATGCCGCGCTTGTGCTACACCGGGGCTGCCACCAATGCTGTGCAGGCCTCGAGAACTCAACACCGCACCGTTGTTTGCGCTCCTATAGAGTTGTGGGGCACTCCACCAAGGTAGAGTGTTTGCACTTCACACTGAAGATTATTGCCGTCTGGATCCTTATTGTGTTCGTGCCACAACCCACCGACGATGGAGAAACAGAAACAGGGGGCCAACACGGCTGCTTGTTGGATCTTCGTGAGTGGTGAGAAGTCGATTGATGCCGCCAAAGCAACATCGTAGCAAAATCGTAGCCGCGGGGAGGGAGATCTGCAACTGTGAACGTTGTTTGCTTTTGCCACCAAAAAGTGGCTTGCACCTGCTTGCAACGAATAATGTGTATTTCTCTATTTCTAGTGGTTTTCCAACAAAATTTGGTCACCCCAGGATTGTACCACACCAATTTGCCACCCTCAATGACCACCAACCAACAAATGCTACAATTACATCACATCTCCAAGCCCGCCTAGTGATGTCAATGTCAAAAGCACTTAAAAATGTGTTGACTGACCATGACTTACCTTGGCTGGTGCCATTTTGGGAAGTTAATGAGATGTGCTACAAAGACCGCATAGAATGAGATGGCATGACTGTGGGGGCATGGATGCTCCATGTGCCTCCAATGGATGAGCACTGTTTGCACAGCGCTGACCCCCCCCCCCCCTGCATTTAATGCTAGGCCCCCTACAAATCCAATCAACGGTGCATAAGAGCGGCTGGCAAGTCTAGACCCTCCCGCCCGTGGACCGCCCCCTTTGTCTCGGACCCAGGATTGTAGGGACATGACAGGTTGTGAAAACACAGTGGTGGTATGCAAGCCAAAAGTTGTGGCCGACGAAACACGGCAACGGCACGGCACGTTATTGCAGGTAGGCTCCAGTATGTGTAATATCTTGTTGAAGGGGGGGGGGGGGGTATGACTAATTGGGCAGAGGTGGAAGACTCAGGTCATTGGTTCCCGACCCACCGAACAGCGCTGCATATGCATACCAGGACGTGCATGAGGGTGCTCTTGCCACAGTGCGGACGCAGTGTGTGCATGGTGCAAACTTTGGGAATATTTGGGGACCTCGCGGTGATAAATGCAACCATCAAGGGGCCTCCGGGAATAAACAAAAACTACCCAGAAGCCTTTGGCAACCATTAAAAAAACCGTAGGAAATAAGGTCTTGTGGTTGCAACTGAGGTTTTTTGGGGTTCTATGGGCTGTTTGGGTGGGTACATGTTTGGGACGGTTCACAAGACAACCAAACAGGCAAGGCATGAGAGTACAGCATAATTCATAAGCAGGATGTTAGTTCAGGAATATAAACGGCAGTGGCCGGTCAGAGCCTGGCTCCAAAAGATGGAAAGAGAGTACACTCATTGGGAATGTGCAACTGGCAAGGAGTGGGAGGATAGCGTGATTGTGAACAACTATATTTAGTGGGTTGGGGTGCACACAAGATGCCATGTTATGGCCCAGATCGAGATGAGAAGGCGGAAAAGAATATGAGCAAGCAAGCCGACAAGTACAAAGGGAACCACCACAATTGAACAGCAAGTGTAGGCGATGCCGGGGAGGAAGGCACTAGTCTGGAGAGTGTGGGGAGAGTGCGGAGGCGCCTGCAGCGCCTCCGGGCAACCCACCAAGACTAAACGGCATCACAATGAAGCCGCCGGACCAAACACTTTGGGTCAGGACACCCGAGCGCGGTCAATCACTTGCATGTGGCACAATGCATGACCACCACCTGCGGACAGAGGCTACTGAGTCGGGGTGCCGGATTCATCGGGCAAAGGGCTTAGAGTGGCAGAGGCGCAAAGGCGCCTGTGGCACCTTGTGATGCCCCACCTGAGGTGCAACCAGTACACTACATCATCCCATCTTCCAGCAGCAAGGAGTGGCCTAGGGGAGGGCACTGTACACATTACTGAATAACCCCGTAACCTTATGCCCTCTCTGTGTGAGGCGGGTAGGTGTCACGGGCCGGTTATGTACTGTATTGGACAATGAGTCGGAAGCTCCGGAACAATCTCGCACAAATTGTTGATGGTACCGGACCGTATCCCAAAAAAAGATGGTTCACCGGTGTTTGACCACTAGGAGATGCCACGGTGTGGATGCGGTGTGCGCACAGTGCGCGTGCGGTGCAACTGTGGACTGCTTGTTGACCTGCACGCGGCCCTCTGGAACCACATTCGATAATGGGCCAATATGATATTTGCTGAAGGAACAATTGCTTGGTCCCATTTTTGGTACACAAAATTTTGGACCCCCCCCCCCCTCTTGCTCCGGCCGAGTGAGTGCCAGCACCTAACTGTTGACTTCTGAGGGGTGTGTGGTGCTGTGCAGGCCAGCAGTTGTGGCCGTAATATACGGCCAATCATTGACAAGCGTCTGCACCAAGCTGAATGCCCTACGTAAATGGAGGCACACCGTGTGCTGTGCAAAACGTAGGCCATTTTCGACCCATTTTCCCTGATGGCCTGATCTGTTCCCAGGACTACTCAGATTCTTACTTAGTACAAAAACTCAAGTCATGAGTTAAAACAAAGTATGTTTCACACCGGGGGGGGGGGGACTCCGCGGGGCCTAGGACGCCAACTCCCCCCCCCCCCCCCGGGGGAGGGGTCTCACGGGGGTATATGCGAGCTCAGTATCCATTGCTAATGGCCCTGGGGGGGCCCTCCGGCCAACAGTTAGTTGGGGGGGGGGGGGGGTAGTTGGCGTCCAGAAATGAGGAGCCCCCCCCCCCCCCCTCCCCCGGTGTTTCACACTGAAGATTCCAGATTGCTGTCTAAATCCGCTGCTTTTGCCCTGTGGACGTAGCTCCCTCGGTGGTGGTTGGTTTATAGGGTGGTCACGGGGAAGCTGACTTACTATTGGGTGCCGTGTGCGCGCTGTGCCAGTGCCGTGCACGCGCTGTGCAGAAGGGTCCCCAATAATGAGACATTCATCGCGGAGCGAACTGCCACACATCGCCGCAGATGCACATCAGGACCCGCGTGTGTGGAGCGCTTTGTGACCTGCGCCCCCCCCCCCCCCCTCTGAATGGCGCAGAGCGCAGAAGATGTTACTGCAACGCACTACCAGCAAGTCACACATTGGTGAGCTAGCACCCATGGCCTTGTGTGACATTCACGTTGCGGGTTGTGGTGAGCACCTCCCGGCCTGGGGTCTTGGTGATGACCGCATACCGGGCACTGATCAGGCCGTCAGGGGAGGACGCCATGGGCAGAAGGTGCATTCTGGAGTCCCCCCCAGGGGCAGGGGGATGCCCGCGGCAGTGCGGATGCCCGCAGGCAGTTCGGAGGCCTGCTTGTCATGGCAGAAGGTTCAAAGGCGAGAGGCCAAAAGGCGCCGCCACAGGCCAACAGAGCCAACCACCAAGGCCTTGTGCCAATCCCCCCCCCTCCTCTTTTCCAATGCGTACTTGACTCTAAGCCCCGGAGCAGGCCACACCTCCCGCACGAGGGGACCGCAGGGCACAGCCGTGGGCCAGTCCACTGGCACGCCGCCGGCTGCTTCAAGGCGCCGGCGGTTCGGCATCCGCGCGCGACGCCCGTGCCGCGCGGCCGTCGCGCGTCGTGTGTTTGCCTGTGCTCTGTTGCAGACCTTCCCCAATGAACGATGCAGAGGAGGAGGACCTCGTCGTGCCAGCGAACCGCAAGCGCAGGTGCGCCCCCGCGTCTCTGCAGCCCCCCCCCCCCCTCTCTCTGCCCCTGGGGACCCGCTGCACGGCACGCGGGGCGATGCTGCACACGCCGCCATTTGCAGAGGGGGCACACCGCGTAGGACGTGTTGGAGGGCGCTCTTGCCGCGGGACTTCGGGTACCCCCCATCCCGTGTCCAACGAACACTTCTAATTAATTTGGTACGGGGTTTAGGCACCGAATTAATTAATGAATCGATGAATTCATGAAGTAATTTGGTACCGAACGGCGTGTCCAGCGAACAGCTCTAATTAATTTGGTACCGGGGGGGGGGGGGGATTGATTTGGACAAATTTCGAAGCCCTCCCTCGTACCAAATTTTTCCTTCAATTTTAAGGATTCTCTGTGCCATGCTGTGTACATTAAATACGGGCTGCAGGGAGGGTTTCCTGTGTGCTGCATGCAGTGTGAATGCCTAACATAGAGATGAGACGCAGGGAATCGAATGGGAATGGAAATTGAAACATGGAAATCCAGGAAATAACAGCAACCATCCAGAGCCCACCCGGAATCCACAATGAACATCCACTAGGAAGCAGCAACAAGGGGCCTCATACCAAAATTTTCCTTCATTTCTAAGGAGCAATACCAATGTTTTACCCCCTTAATTTTGGTCATCCCAAAAAAAAACCTCTTAAAACCCCCCCCCCCCCGGTACGGGGTTTAGGCACCGAATCAATTCATGAATCAATGAATTCATGGAGTAATGAGGTACAGAACGGCGTGTCCAGCGAACACTCCTGTTCGGGCCATGTTTTTCGAGGACTTTATTGTTCGCTGGACACACGGGGGGGGGGGGGGGGGGTATCTGGGGCCCCTCCCGGTGATAATTGCCACCATCAAGAGGCCTCCAGGAAAAAGCAAAAACTGCCCACAAGCCTCTGGGATTTGTTGGCAACCACAAACAAAAGCCTCGGAAGACAGGTCCTGCAGCTGAGCTTTTCTGAGGTTCTATGGGCTGTTTGGGTGCATCTTGGGATGGTGCACCGGTGTTTGACCACTGATAGTTGCCACTGTGCAGGCGCAGTGCAGGCGCCGTCCTCTTGTGCTGCACTCTGTGGATCCTGGGTGCTTTGCGTGCCACGGCCGGGGGGGGGGGGGATTTCGTGGGCAGTCAATGTTGCGTGGGACATTCCGCATTTCAAATTGGCCGAAAACTTTTACCAACGCAAAATTGACGAAATCCCCTTCCCCCCTGTTTGGGGTGGGGGGTCCAAAGGGAGTGGCGAGCGCACTCAGAGTCCTTTTCTGCCACCCCTCGCCCCCCCCCCCCCCCCCCTGAAGCGGGTCTCAGGAGCCCGCCTTCGGCGCCAGACTTTGAAATGCCTTTGCCAACAGCCGCGCGGGAGGCCTGGTCCGGGCTTAGATGTGTGGGGGGCCCAGCATTCATCGGGGGGGGGGTGTCGGGCATTGTGTGGGATAGTCCTGTGGTGGTTGAGTCAGCCCTCAGATGTGTTTATTTCAGGGAACCTCGTCTGTCACAGCGAAAGACGCCCATGGCAATGTCATGAGGGGCTTGGTGGTGTCTGCATCCTCCGCACGGAGTGTGCCCGTCCCGGGAGGTGTTGTTGTGCAGCGGTGTTCCTTGCTGGTTGATGGACAATGCCCTTGGACAACAGTACCCTCGCCCCCCCCGTGTGGGGGGGGGGGGGGGCTGTCACTTGGCCCATGAACAATAAGAAATCAATAGGCAATCACTGGCGCTGAAGAAAAATTTTAGTTGGGTTATACTAGAATTGGCAGCTCAGGAGTGGTGTACGCCCCCCCCCAGGGGGGGGGGGGGGGGGCGTCACTTGGTGATGGTCCCCCCGGATGGAGGGGGGCCGTCGCCCCTGGGGGGGGGGGGACTGTTTGTGGCGCAAGAGTTTACAGTAATACCCCGGGAGGGGGGGGGGATGGGGCCCATCGCTGGGACTCTTTGGCAGCGAGCTACCAAACGCAGGCCCCAGAAATGCCCGTTCCCGCACTGTTACTGTGCAACTATCCTCGAAATGGGCCGATTTGGGGAAAATGGGGGACACCGGGGGACAGTGGGGGAGATTTTGGATGCCCAATGGAAACGTGGGGACTATTGTTGGGGCTGAAAAGGCCAAAACCCAAGGTTTTGACTGGCAACAAGGCTGTGTGTGTGTGGGGGGGGGCGGGGTTGCATTGGTGAAAGCTCCCGAGGAAAAATGGGGGGGAATGGGGGGAAAGGGGGGGAGGGGGGAAATGGGGTAAATGAGGAAAATGGGGGCAAATGTGGGTGCTGGATGGGGAAAATGGGGGGGCAATGGGGGAAAATGGGGGGAAGGTGTGGGAACATGATAAACATGGGGTGGTAAGACCATGCTACCCCCCATTCCCCCCCATTCCCCCCCATTCCCCCCCATTCCCCCCCATTTCCCCCCATTACTCCTGGTGCTGGGTACAGTACGGGTGCATTGCTGGGTACATTCCCGTCCGCCCGTCTGGGCCATTCTGAGGCCTGTAAACGACGACGGGGAACCAACGTCCAGCGGTGGACCAACACCCCTTTTTGGTGCCACGCCCGTCCCTCTGCCTTCCACGGATTCCCACCGCCACCGTCGGCTGAGGGCGTGCCCACGACGGGGGACGGAGGGGGCGGGGCCGTCGCGCGCACACGCCCGCGCCGCAGGGTGCGCAACCTGCTGTCCACGTACTACGGGCTCGCGGGGGACAGCGGGACGGCCATCGATGAGTACAACATCGACACGCCGCACTTCAACGCCGAGAAGCACGTGGCCAAGATCGTGAAGGAGAAGTCCGTGGAGGAGATCCTGCGGCACGACAGTGTCCTGGTGCACGAGTCCAAGAGTTTGGGTGTGTGGCAGCCCTCGGGACGCGGCGGCGGAGGGCGGAGGCCGCATCATAACCCCCCGGCACCGCAGCGGAAAACGGGGCCACGTGGCTCAGCGGTCAGAGCACATGACGTTTGCCCGGGAGGTGCCGGTTCGAGTCCCCAATGAGGCAGGAGTATGAACGAGTTTGGGGCGGGGGGGGGGGGGCGATGAGGTTGACCAGGACGCTGCATCAGGAAAAGGTTTCTTCATATGTTCCCTAAGAGGTGCCCTAATAGGTTCCTTGATAGGTTCCCTAATAGGTTCCCTAATAATTCCAAAAGTCTCTTTTTCTTTTTCTTTTTTTGCTGAATTTCGGGTCCGGGTCACCTCCGGGGCCCGGGGTCCGTCTCGGTAGGATTTTGGGAGGCCTGTCAATTGAGCCCTTTTGGGCGGGGGTCTAGCCAAAGGGGCTGTATCGACCCCCCCCCCCCCTCCCGCAGTTGAAAACCCACCCAGCCAAATGTTTTGTTCCGGGGCCTCCCAGGTTTTGCGAGGTGAGTATAGATTTCTGAGTAGGTCTTACCAAATGCCTGCGTTGTGACGCCCTCTCTGGGGGCGACGCAATGATGGGAAAAGGGCACTCGTGGCGTCGACCCCAGCACCCCCCCCCCCCCCACACCCGCGTCGGATGGGCCTGGACAGGGGGCCTCCACCACCGGGTTTCGCTTCAGCGGATACCCCTCCCGGGGAAGGTGCGATCCGGATGGGGCAGCGGTACCACTGCCATGACAAGTGCTACACACTTGGAGCTTCGGTGGGTGTGATGTCCTCTGGCAAGCCTCACCAGTATCAAGACCTGCGGCCCTGGTCCTGTGGTCCAGTAGCTCGGCCCTGACCTCGTGCATCATGTCTCGGACTGTGCACCACTGCCCATGTGTCTCTGACGCTGTGGCACATTGTGGGACCTGCAGTACTGCCACTGCTTGCGGGTGAGCGCAGATACTCCACTGACTCCTAAGCGTGGGGCACACAGTGCCCCCGGTCAGTACCATGAAATAACATGGTGTGTGTGTGTGTGTGTGTGTGTGTGTACGTGTGTGTGAACGACGATGGAACACAAAGGGGGGATACACAGTGCACTGAAGAGAGCAGAGTGTGTCGGGATTCACTGCGCCTGGGTTGCCCAGGGTCGGCGGTGTCCTGTTACCCCCGAGTCCAACGCGGGGGAGCCTGCGACGCCCTGACAGGTCAGCCACAGGGTCTCAGAGCCCGGCGCTTCAGGCCACGTCAATACTGGTGCGGGACACATTCCCATCCCATCCCATCCCCCCCACCCACCCACCCACACACCGCACTTCCGCATTGCCTGCCGCATGCTGCCCTCCGCAGCCGGGGACCTGCAAACGTTGGTGTACGAGAACTACTCCAAGTTCTTGACCTCTTTGGACACGATCCGTTTGATGAAGGAGAACATGGGCACAATGGAGGTCTGCAGCCGCGGCCCCCCTCATGCACCCGTGGCCCCCTGCTGCCCACGCGCACCCTCGCTTTGCCCCTCCCGCCCCACCCCCCACCCACCCACCCACCCACCCACCCACCCACCCAACAGTAGCGGCTCCATTCGGTTAGGCACATATTCGGATTCTTATGAGCATCCGTGTATGCGGCAACGAATTTGAAATTAACTGC
The DNA here is from genome assembly GCA_964036045.1 of Eutreptiella sp. 'Long Island Sound 2002'. Classification (NCBI taxonomy): domain Eukaryota; phylum Euglenozoa; class Euglenophyceae; order Eutreptiales; family Eutreptiaceae; genus Eutreptiella; species Eutreptiella sp. 'Long Island Sound 2002'. Next base: position 21,140,112 of record OZ038381.1, read on the forward strand.
TGTAACCGAATATGCCGCCGCGTGTAGATTGCGGCCTCAGTGAAGTACGGAATTGGCCAACCCCATGTACTATCTCCAACCCTTTGGTGAAGCACCGCTTGACATCTCAAGCGCCTACTGCCACAACCACACGTACGAGATGGAGATGGGTAGGCACCAAGGTGGCTCATCAATGCGTGCGTGTCCAACATATTGATGCTGGTGATGCAACAATGGCTGTGGGCGCAGCTCGCAGCGGCAAGTCCATCCACCACCCGTAGAAGTGGGCAGAAGGCAGAGGGGGGGGTGGGTCAATGAAGAGCTTTTCTCTTTTGACTTTTGCTTTGCACTTCTGCTTTGTGCCCGACGGTACTGGTCGTGCACATGCATCTGTGTCCTGTAGTTTGGGGGGGGGGTTGGCAAAAGGCCTTGGTGGTTGGCTCTGTTAGCCTGTGGCGGCGCCTATTGGCCTCTGCCCTTGAACCTTCTGCTATGACAAGCAGGCATCTGCACTACTGCGGGCATCCCCCTGCCTGGGTGGGAATCCAGAATGCAACTTCTGCCCATGGCGTCCTCCCCTAATGGCCTGATCAGTGCCCGGTAGGGAGGGGAGGGGGGGGGAGAGGGGGGGGGGTCGAGCCGGCGGCCGGGAGGGAGTCCAACGCGCGTACCCTCCGTTGAGCGCCGAGGGGCAGGGGAGGCCATGATCCCTGACGCACGGTGGCACTCAACAGCCCAGACAACGTCTGGGCCTAGCGCTGTGTGGGCGTTGTGACCTGAAGGTGCGTTGTCGAATACGGCGGTAGCCACCATTTCTATGGGACACCCTTTGCAACGAAGTGGGCCCGCAGGGGGGGTGGGCGGGCTTTCGAGCCCCTGGGTGGGTGGGGGGGGCGTCCGTCGTTGGGCTCCGAAGTCCAAGAGCCAATTATGTTTGTTTTTGTCCCATGCTGATGGGTGGAAAGAAAGTGTTTTTGAAAAAAGCTTTTCCCCCACTTGTGTACCCTGCCCCCCCTTGAACCCCCCTGTTTTGCTAGGCAATATCTATTGCTGTGGTTTGTGTTCCCCATCTGTCACACATAGGTTCTTGCATTGCTTTCCTGGGGGCGACTTCCATAATGCGGGGACAAAATTGGGTTTAGAGGGGGAAGACTTCTGAACCCATTTTCCAACTCCACCCCCACAATTGTGCTTCTGAGACGGCCTGCTTACTTTGCCTGCGGGGGGGTCTGAGAGGGCGCGGGGAGGGGGGGGGGGTACCCCAACATACATACCTCAAAATGATCCCCATGATGCATTGATCACTTTGAACATTCCCTGCCCCCCCCCTGAAATCTCCCCCCATAGCGCGCGACGGTCTCCCCCCCTAAGGGGGGGGGGATTGCAAGGGTATTTCAAGGCACACTTTGGGACCCTCCACTGATGCAAGCAAACAGAACACAAAAAAAATAAGGCGACTTTTGCATTCATGCTCTGCCAACTTGATGCATGCAACACAGATGTTATTGGGGGTCCAAAGGAACGGTAAAGAATTTCTGGGTACGAGAATAGCACACTTTGAACTGTTGCTCCATGGGCTTTGCAGACTTTGACACGGTGCAAGCCACACGAGGCACACTCCTATTGATGCGGATACATTCTTTGTGCACCCTGCCCTGAAACCCCCCCTTAAAGATGATTGTGGGCCGGAAGCGGACAACACGGCCAAAAATAAGTGCATCATCCCCCTCTTCATCTTTGCCCAACTGACTGGTTCGAAGTAATCCCCCCCCCCCCCAGGGACTTGCTTTAATTTTCATTCCGACGGGGGGGGGACCCCTCCCCCCTAGACCCCCTCCCCCCCTCCCCTGGACCCCCTCCCCCCCTCCCCCCTCAGCTCAAGTGCAGCTGAAAACCTGGGTTTTGGGAACTTTTTTTGGTGACGGGGAAAAAATTTCTCGGCGCCTTCGGCGCACGCCACACACTGTTTACTTATCGTTTTATGTGTACTCTGTGTTCCTTGTCTTGCAGATTACCATGACCCAACGCTCGTTGTCAGTGTATTTCTGCTCCCCAGTCCAACCGTCGCCACGCGCAAAATGCAAAGACGTAATCGACGCGCTGCTTTATTTTAGGTTTAAAGATAGGATCACTGGCCGGAAGAGACAAGAAGCATACAATGAGGCACAAAAGGCATGTGCCACACTGTTTTTGAGTGTGCCGATGGCAACACTTGTCTGATGTCTCCCATTCAGGCAGTGACTCAGATTCCTCATCATCATCAGGTTCCAGCTCCACTTCCACTACAGATGGAGGCTCCAGTTCAGGGGAGTCTAATTCTGATTGACCATGATCACTGTGAGTTGGCATGAGATGGTGAATGTCCCGCTTTGTTGTATTTGTTGTGTCTTGATTAGATGAGGGAACCCTGAATTGACCTGCAATGATGAATTGGTTTTGTTTGCTACCAACAAGATGACATTTCCATGTGAGTGGTTCGTTGCCCAATAAATTTTCTGTTCCCTGTGGACTAGGTACGTTCCGACGGGGGGGGGGGGGCCTCCCCCCTGGACCCCCTCCCCCCCCCGCTCAAGCAAGTCCCTGCCCCCCCCTCCCCCGCCGAACCTCACATGCCACAACCTCGCTCAATCTCCTCCCCTCCGTTGGGGGTTTCCGGAACCATGGGTTGCTGTTCTGGTCGTACCTGTCATCGTCTGGCCAAGGCTCCACCGCAGGCACACCGCCAGGCGCCTCTGCTGTAGGCCCCCCTCACTCACATCCTCAGCCTATTGCAAGCGGACTGGACACTTTGGACATGGCACCAAACACGGAAGATGAGCGGCGCTCAATAGCCACAAAGGCACTTCGACCGGGAATCGATGTTGGATGGAATTGGCTTTGGTGCAAAACTGTGCGACAGAGGGGTCAGCACATCAGAGGTCACAGTAAACGGGGCCCCGGGCACAGCTGACCCATTTGGTGCTTGAAAGGCCCTAGGCTGGCCAAGGGGCCGCACCGGATGTTGTCACCGCGACGCCAGGGGATGGTGCGCCACAGGGCACGGAAGGAATTGGCGCTTTCCAACGCGCGGGAGGGCAGCATCATGTCCCGCCATTTTTTTTCAATGGGATTGTGTCGACGCCATGGGAGGGCGGGGGGTATCACACGAGGTGCGCGCGGTACGTGTACTGGGGTCATTCCGTAGACCATTTCAGCTAATTTAGGGGCTACTGTGTCCAGGTGGGAGCCCAGAAAAGTTCACGATGTGCATGTGCGCCTTTTTTTTTTGCTCGTGCCACGTCCTTTGTAATGTTCCCTCGTTGGCAGGCCTGCTGCACTGGCTGCATGTGAGCTCGCCCAAGGAACCCCTCACACCCTGCCATAACTCGAATGGGACGGTTTGCACAGCAAGGGATGGGTTGCACTAACATGGGCACAACAGGGCTGAGAAGTCTCTTGAAGCCCCACTTGATGTTGCCAATCCAGTTTGGGCCCAACTCAAGTCCGTAAAGTTCACAGGATGGGGAATCAGGGGGGTATCCCATCCAATCACCGCACCCGGCACCCTTCAGGGGAGGGATCGACTGGTGCCCTTGGACCTGCAGGCCCCTGGCACCACAAAGTGTCCCTCAGGATGCTGTCTTACGATGTCTTATCTGATTCTCAATCCACATGCACACGCACCGCGGCGCCCATTCCAATTGGTCTGTTGTCAACTGACTTTGTTTTAGGAGCAAATCAATCACTTGTCAAAGAATATGGAGCTCATCACCCAGTCCGCCAACAACATCCAGCAAAGCCTGGCACGTATGCTCAGCCCCTGCGGTGCCTACGCGCATGCCTGCTGGGGAGTGTTCGTGGGTGTTCGCACTGGCGCGCCATTTGCAGCTGTACGGAGCGGGTCTGCGTGTGCGATTTGCCGTTTGTTGATTTGCTTTCAAATGGACCATATAGTGCCGGCGGTGCGGTGTGCGGTGTGCGGTGTGTGGTGCAATGCAGGGGCTGTATCGTGCAGTGCTTTGCAGTGCACCTGCTGCAGGGTGCTGAGTGCCGTATTGTCGCTATGGGGTGCCATACAGAATCGGCAATTGTACTTATTGCGCAGGTATTGCAAAAGTTGCATTTTCCCTCAATTTTCAATTTTTTTTATAATTTACACGATTGACCGCAAAAAAAAATTACATGCATTTACCGCCAAAAAATGTACACGTTTTGACGATTTTTTTTTTGTACACGAGTTATCTTTTTCACTGTGACGTGCATTTCCGCACCGGCGCCGTGCGTTCTTCATCCTCAGCGGGCAGAGCCCAGGTGGAGCGCTTGGTGGCGGTCAACCAGATGCTCAAAAAGATCCGATTTCTGCTGCTGCTGCCGGAGGTGTGGTGGTGTTGGGTGCCACAGGCCCGCTAAGGGATGGGGAGGAGGAGGAGGAGGAGGACGAGTGTACGGTGATCGGCCGTCCACTGCGTCGAAGGCTGGTCAAGGGACGGACCTCCGACTCATCCTCTGCGCTCCACCTCATATTTACTCTGTTGTTTTGTGGGTGAAGGACACTATCCCCAGGAGACCATTGGGCAGATTGTGTCCCATGAACCTGCACCCAGGGCGCCCCAACTGGGAGCCTAGTGGAGTACCATAGGGCAGGCTTTCACACTCACATGTCCGGACTGCGGCTATGGTGATTCCACCGGTATCCCAGCGAGATTAGGCGATGGTTCCTGGGTGGTGTGCATAGATCTCTGGATAAGGACGTCCTCCCCTGTGTGACGCACCCCCCAGGCACTGGGGAGATCTAACCACCAGGTTCATTGGCTGTGACCGCTCTTGTCCTCTTCTGCGTGTGACGCCCCGCGCTCCTGCGCTTGACTGCGTGTCTTGACTTGGACATCCTCCCCTGAGCAGCACCCTTTTGGGCTTCAGGTTCTCCGGCTTGTATTGCGCTGTTTTCCTTCTTTTGTGTGCCCTAACCCCCTTTTCCTTCCCGTTGCGCTCCGCGTGCGTGTCTGCCTGTTTGCGTTCGCCCCGTGCTCTGTTCTTGGTCTGTCTGCTGTTGTCTCTTTTGCGTGGGTTCTGCTCTTATGCCCTCTGATGCTGGGCCTGTACTGATGCCTCTGATGCTGGGCCTGCATTGGCGCCCTCTGATGCTGGGCCTGTACCAGATTTCCGGCGGGTATGTATTTGGGCAGAGGACACCACCTGCACGCTTCTTGGACTTGGTGGTTTTGCATCATCATCTGAACTGCTGCATGCTGGGGAATATCCTTGGTCTTTTCCCGGGCATGGGCAGTGACACAGTCCATGGTCCATCGAGATCTGCCATTTGTTGCTGGGTGTCCTATGGTTTGTTTATGGTTGTATTGGGCTGCGCACCCTGTTTGGGTGTTTGTTGGTTTTGGTTGCTTCTGCAGGGAAAATGGGGGGACGACCTGTTTGCACGCTGTTGTATAGCCGCATGGCTTGCTGCCGCTCTGGTTATACAGTCATGGGGTGGTGTTTCTTACTGTGGACCCTCCTGCATGATCGCACAGGTCGTTACTGCTCTGACCATGCATTCTTTGGGCCATTTTCCTGGTCCCCAGAAAGGGGAAAGGAGCCCATGGCCAGCACCCTCACTTTGTGGTGGCTGAAATTTGGGCCAACTAAGGAGAGTAGCGGGGGGGGGGGGGGGTGAAGTGATTGAGGCTGTTGTGGTTGTGTGTCACAAACTGTAGGTTTTACTTCCGACATATGAACGAGCCCTCATGCCTCTCCGTAGTTCATCCAGCGTATTTCTGGTGTCACAGCGAAAGGGGCCTGCGGAATGGTCCCTGAAGAGGTTTTTGTTCCGACTGTTGTTGCCTTGCAGCATGTGCCTTGAAGGGGGACGGTTAGCATTCAACATCTGCATCCCACAGCCGGGCAGCGGGGGGGGGGGGGGAGGTCAGGGACTTGCTTTAATTTTCATTCCGGCAGAGGGGGGGGGCTCCCCCCTGGACCCCCTCCCCCCCCCCCGCTCAAGCAAGTCCCTTGGGGGGTAGGGAGGCACAACGACCTCCTTCATATGTTCAACCTCTGCCTCTGCCAACCGCGTTGACACCGCCAGAAACTGCCACCAACCGCTTTCTTGCCCAGTCGCCACCGCCTTTGTAAATGCGCCGTCACAGCCCCTGTGGAAGCGGGTCCCTGGTCCGGTGCCCGCAGACCACTGTCAAGGCCCCTGTTTTTGCCATGAAAATTTCACTGATTAATCCTGCGGGCCAGGGGGTGCATGAGCCTCCGGAATGAGGTGAGGTGAGCTGAGGTCTGGGTCCCCGGCAGCCAGATGCTATTCACCAACAGCTCGTATTTCGAAGGTCAAGAGGTCGCGCACTTCAGCAGTCTGACGCCTGAACTAGAGGCAGAAATAGAAATTCGAACCCCAGAAGCACGGCTGTCCTTAGCGCTCGGGTGGCCGTGACCCTGGGCCGGAAGGGACGCTGCGAGGGAGGAAGGGTAACTTTACGCTGGGGTCTGGAGATTTCCCGGGCCGAAACCCAAACACACATTGAAGGGCATTTACACTGCATGTATTACTTGGCAATCACTGTGTGCCCTGGACTGAGGGCCCTTGAATGGGTCGAAGGCGCACGTCCTGCTCATATTCGCTTCAGCGGCTGCGGGAGTGTGTGGATACGAAGCAATACACAGCAGCAGTCCGTATCTACACCGTTGGGAACGCGATATTGCAGAAGTACAAGCATATGAAGAGTTTCCAGCACATCCAAGAGGAAAGTGATAAGGTCTGGCTTTTGCTTGGCTTTGGGCTGCTGTTCATTGCTTAGAGTCATGGCATCAAAGAATGGAGCCAGTAACAGGTGGGTGCTGTCATTCTCCATGTCCCCAAGCACAGGGATGAAGACATCCAGCAAGAGTTCAAGGAAAGGGTGGGGCGAGATTTGGTGTGTAAAGGCCCAAATAACCTTGCGATTGAACCGGCCGAACTCCCGGGGAATGCAGATGACGCTACGATGCCAGCAGATAGCCAAGCCAGCGACGGCCCTAACTATGGAGACGTGTTTGATGGAGGCAATGTTGACCTCGCCCTGCAGCCAGGGGAAGGTGGTGCAATTGGAATGGATGACGTGTGAGAGGCTGGGCAGGGCACGCTGACTTGATACCGCCTCTCCCTCGAAAACAATCGAGCGATGCACACGGTGTCAGCACCACGGCGCTGACTGTGAACAGTCAAATGGAAGGTCGGAAGGGTGGGTCTCCTGGTGGATGGGCGATGAGGGCCCAGCAGTGCCGCAATGTAGGGGGCAGTGGGTAGGGCACTCCTTCACTATCTTGCCGCACTGCAGGGGGCAAGGGGTACGGCACATCGTTTAGTACATTGCCTGCTCGGGGCAGAGGGTATGGGGGACTCCTTCAATATACTGCCTCACTGCATGGGGCAGTGGGCAATGGGGATCCTTGAGCATACCGCCGCACTAAAGAGGGCAATGGGAAGTGGGTATCGCTCAGTACTCCGCGGCGCTGCACTGGGCAGTGCACCGTGGGACTCCTTCCGTATACTGCCACAGTGCAGGTAACGGTGGGCAGTGAATACCCTTCACTGTTCCATTCCATTCCACACTGTTCCATTCATGCGAGTGTGGGAAGTGGGTATCCTCCACCAGTTGTTTCCACACGGGGTGGGCTTTCTGATACCGTGGACGGTCTCCTCTACTGCTTGGGGGCAGGGCCAGGCCTTTGCTTGGTGGCTGGTTGATACTATACCGGGGGGGGGGGGGTCAGAGGCCAAAAAAAAGTTTGTGTACCTAAAATCGACCTCCAAGTTCGGGCCCCTTTGATAAATTTCATTTTTTTTCCTGAGGAAAAAATTTCTAATGTGGGTGGGTGGGTGGGGGGGGTCAGCCAAAATCCCGGGGGCCAATTTGACCCCCCGCCCCCCCCCCCCCCCCAGTATCACTAAGCAAAGGCCTGGGCAGGGCATGCATGGCATAATAGCCCCGTCATATGGCCAAAAACGCCGGGCCATTTTTGGTACACAGGCGTTTGGGGTCCCAGTCTCAGACCCCCCGCCCCCCGCCCCAACGCCCCCTTGAGCACAGCCCTGCTCTGCCCCGCACCGCAGGTGATGGAGGACCTGAAGGACCAGCTCCGGGATGGGCTGCAGGTGCCGCTGAACTCCGCAGAGAACGTGGAGCAGGTCACAACGTGCGTTGAAATGATGATGAAGATTGACCCGCAGTCTGCGTATGTGGGCCGGCGGCAGAGGGTAGGGGAAGGGGCGGGGGTAGGTCAGGCCGCCGTGTTGTATGTTGGCTGCCAGACCACATTGTGATGCAGAAGGTCCGGTGGTGCCCGCATGGCACCGGCTTTGGCACACCGCCGCGGGGCTGCCGGTCCCTTGTTGGTGTCCTCCCCGTGGTCATCCCCTTGTCTCGCACTGCGTGACAGAAAGGGGCCTATGGTCTTGCAGGCCACTGACGAGCCTATTTTCTTCCGGCGCATTGTGCCGACTGCCTCTTATGCACATGTGCAATAGCACAGGCTTCCTCCGGGGGGTCAGCTCCGCCCCCCCCCCGCCCTTTGGGTGCACGACACAGGGGGCGGGGGGAAGGCCATCGGGCCTCCGCCCAGAGCGGTCATACCGTGACCTGAGCAGTGCAACGCAGAACAACGCAAGGCACATGCACACGGAGCCCACAGCGGAACAGTGCAGCACATCGTAGCACACAGCACAGCGCGGCAATGCAGGGGCCACATCGGAAGGTCCATAGAGGAGGAGAGAGACCAGAGCGGAGCAGCACAGAGCAATGCAATGCACAGGCACGCGGAGCCAACGGCGGACTAGCGCAGTGCAGCACAGCACATAGCACGGCACAGCAAGGTAGGGCCACGCGGCGCAGCGGGGCCACACTGGACGGTCCACAGAGGTGCATAGAGACCGGAACAGAGCAGCGCGTAGGGCACCGCAACGCACTGGCACACGGAGCCAACAGCGGAACAGCGCAGCGCAACACAACACAGCACAACGCAGCACAACGCAGCAACACTGGGCAGCGCGCCACGGCGGGGCCACACCGGACGGTCCACAGAGGTGCATAGAGACTGGAACAGAGCAGCGCATAGGGCACCGCAACGCACAGACACATGGAGCCGACAGCGGAACAGTGCAACGCGGCACAGCACACAACACAGCGCAACAACTGCGGTCATCCACAGCACGCACAATGAGCACCGGCACCAACCCAACATCCAAAACCCAAGGCAGGCGCCACACTCACCACACACACAACCCACACACGCACAACAACCGTCGCCAACAGACAAGGCACAATGCACGCAGAGCAGCACTAGAGGCCTGCAACCGCGGAGGAGTGCTGGGGCTCATGTCTCTCGGGCGAGCAAAGAGAGCAAGGAAGGGTTTCAAGGGAGGTGTGAGGGGGGAAATGGCGGCAATCCTTCCCGGTGTCCCTCAATATGCATCCTTATCCAGCCCCGTAGCTCATATTCCCTCCCCCACCAGCTCGGTCCCAATATTTGGTCTTGATTAGGTTTAGGGGACCTCTCTCTAGCTCTGGAGTATTGGAGCATTTTTTTGTTTAGGACCACCTTAGGAAGGCCAGAACCCCCCCCCCCCCTCGCAGCATCGCTAAGGAATTCCGGAGCAAGACTGCCTGCTATCCTGTAACCCCCCCCCCCCCCCCCCCGCATCATCAGTGATGGCGAGCACCCTCCAAACTTCACAGTCCTGGGGACGACGGAATGTGAAGCATTGCCGGCGCCAATGTGGGCACGGGGGGGTCGCCGGGCCCGGGTCCTTTACGCGGACCCCCCCTCCCCCACCCTGGAAATTGGCACCGAAGTGCCGGACCATCGGCGCCAAAGGCGCCCTAAGGCAAATTTGCTTGAACCACTTGAGGGTCAAAAAATGGGTTTTCACCCTATGTGTCTGTACTCAAAATACTCAGTTTTTTCAGGAGAACCCAATGATGGATGAAAACCAATTTGGACCAAATATCAATACCACCCCTGTGCAAAGGTATGTCAGGGATGACCTACCCTAGTGGGTAAAGCGGCGCTCTGCAGCTGTAAGGTCATGGGTTCAATCCCCAACGGGGGTAACCTGCAGTACCCAGATGGAAATTTTTTTTGTTTTTTTTTTGTGCTTTGATGTTGTCCCCTTTGTTGGGGACCCCCGAGAATGCAGGGGTTATGTAGGATTTCCGTCCACGTGTGGGCCCCCCAGAAGGCACGGGTTAGGCAGCCAATTCTGATTTTGTCCCCCTTTGTTTTTTGGGGATCCCCGAGAATGCAAGGGTTATGTAGCATTTCCACCCACTTGCCCCCCCCCCCCCGTGTTGCAATATTTTTTGCTCCTGCATCTATACCTCAAAGTGATGTCATCGCGATGAGGCGGCCATTTCAAGCCATATATGTAGGGGTCCGGAGCCCCCCCCGCCCCCTCTAGCTGCCCCCCCCCCCCCCGCCCGCCCTGAAAGTGGCACTGAAGCAGGAAGGAGTCGCCGTATGGCCCATTGTCCCGACCCCCCCGTGGGTGTGGGAGGGACTCCACGGGGCAGAAGCAGCGCCCGTGAGCAGAGGGACTGCCCCAGCCTCCCCCCCCACCCACCCCCCAAAGTATCTCCCCCCGTCCCCTTGGACCTGCAAAGCAAGCGATTCCCCCCTCGGAAAACACCCAAACCAGTGCATACACCCGGGAGTACCCACCAGCACACTCCCACAGCCTTCATGCCCCCATCCCCCCCATCCCCCCCATTCCGGGTTGGCCAGGGACAAGGAGAGGGTGAGGCCGGCAAAACGCAACCCCCGACATCGGTCCAGAACAGGGAGAGTCCGAAAAGGTGAGCGCGTCTTGGGGGTGCAATGCGAGTCATATGTGTTGAGGTACCCTCTCCCTCCCACCCCCCACCCCCCCTGGTCCCCGCTCCCAGGCCCTCCCAGGCCGCTGTCGGTACTCGGTCATCAGAGCCCTGTGGAGCTCGCGGGGGGTCTAGAAGAGGGCCTGCGCGCCCCCCGCGCAAATGACTTTCCCCTTCCGATCAATCCGCGGCCATGAAATTCAACGTCGAGGAGCGGCAGGACCCCCCCCCACCCATTGGGAAGCGGTACGTTCCTCTGGCCACTCGTTCGCCTCTGGAATTGCCAGGTTGGGGGGTGGAGGTGGGGTCCTCGCAGGGCTGTGGCGCGCCTGCGGCGTCCTTCGCATTGCAGTGTGCAGCTCGGGACCATTGTGCTGGGGCCCATCGAGGCCAACCTCGACACGGCGGCGGCCAACGCGGTGCAGGTGATGCAGCAGCTGAGCGTCACGCACTGTTCGCAAGGTCTGCTCATCGTGGGCGCGTTGGGTGGTGCCCCCCCCCCCCCCTCTAGGGCGCCCAGCCTATGCCCAGCCTATGCCCAGCCATTATCCCCACTACGGCAAGTGCCAGCTTCAATGGCATTTGTAACCGCCAGTAACCGCCCCCAACCGCTTTGGCAACCTCCTCAAACCGCCTGTCTGGACGCCTTCGGGGCTGTCTCTGGGTCCCTTCCCTTCTAATGCATCCCTGAACGGTCTCCAGGAGAGCCTGAGTTCCACACGGCCGGTGTGGGGGTCTCATGCGCGCGCACTTCGGTGTCCCCTGGGTACCGTGTGGCCAGGAGCCCGGTGTCTCAGCTCACTGAACTGTGGTCCATGTGTGAGCAGGACAGCCCAACGGGACTTTTCATGGCCTTCACTGCCACAAGAGGTTTTGTGGACCAGCAAGGCTTAGCCCTCGGAGTGTCCTGAGTGGCCTGGGGCCCGTGGATACTCAAGGGGAGTGTGTGGCCGCTGGCTCGCCCTGACAGGTCGGTCCTCCAGTCCAGACTTGCCACTAGCGTCCACCAGCCCAGACATGATCACAAAGAGCCGCACCCTACTGAGATCCGCGCTGGATGTGGCTGTTTCTTACTGAGTTCTGGGTGTGGCAGGGGCATGTATTACTGAGTGGTACATGGCACATGGGATGATTACTGGCAAGAGGGTAGCAAGGGACCCTTACCAGAGGGGGTCTGTGACTCTCAGCCATTGGCTCAAGGAAGCATGGACCAGGCAGTGCCCATGCCTCACCGTGTGAGGATCTGCAGTGAGACCAGCCCGACACACGGGCCGCGCTGTCAGCACCCGTGCATGGCTGTACCCGCCCGCTGGTGCTTGGCTGTAAACCCCAGCATGTACGCCCCGGGGTGCAACTTGTGGCCAACGGTTCAGTAAGCCGAGGGGGGGGATACATCATTGGGGCGTAAATTTAGGGGTGTTCGCCTATTTTGGCCCCGCATGGTGCGGCACAAAGCTGTTGCAAGCGACCTTTGGTACGGCCACAGATACCCCCGAAGCGCACGCTTCTACTCCGGGTCGTAGAGGTCGTCTTTGTGCCCGTCACCCGTCCCTCGGTGATTGAGAGTCCGAATGGCAAGTCCAGACTTGCCACTAGCGTCCACCAGCTCAGACACGATCACACAGAGGCACACCCTACTGAGATCTGCGCTGGACGCGGCTGTTTCTTACCGAGTTCTGGGCGTGACAGGGGCAGGTATTACTGAGTGGTACATGGCACATGGGATGATTACTGGCAGAATCCACTGACCGTGCGGGACGCTGGTGGCGGGTCGCGAATCTGATTGAGATGAAGAGGTCATGAACAGGTGGTCAGGTAGGGCTGTCCTTCAGAAGCCCAAATTTTTTTGTTAAGGACAGCCCCCAAGGATCGCCAACCGCCAACCGCCAACCGCCAACCGCCAACCGCCACCCATTGTTCAACACTGTTTCTGTGGTTTCGTGTGTTGCCCGTGTCTTGACCATGAAGCAGTGAACGTTCGTTTCTGTTGGCATCATGAACCCCCCTTTTCCCCCCCTTAAGGACGGCCCTGTGGCCAGGTCTCACTGATGACGTTGGTCAGTCAGTGAAGGTACTGGTCAAGGCAAACTGTAGTGACGGGGATGAGCGGGGGAGGGGGTTGAACCCAAACGTCCGGCCCTGGATAGACCCTCGGCATGGAGCACTGTGAGTGGAGAGGCATGGCCCGTGAGGGGGGGGGTTCGTGGGGCAGGCGTGGGGCGGTGTGGAAGCGCATGGGGGGGGGGGGGGGTAATGCGGTGCTGGAGGGTGAATGGGGGTCCGGCACTCCAACACTGGACCCGCCAGGCGCTGGTGGACCGGGAATGGGGGGCTTCTACCCTCCCCACGGCAGCACCCGTACCCAAACCCCCTTTTTGTCTTGTGTCGGGGCGTGACAGACAATTGTGTGGGGGCGTGACAGACAATTGTGTGGGGGTGTGACACCGTTTTCGCCCACGCAGGAGGGCCGACAACAGCGTCACGGCCCATGGGGTGCGTTGGGAGGTGCATGGAACGTCTACCAGAGTTTCCTGCTTTTTGTTGAAAGTGACGGCGGTGAACGACCACCAGTTCTCTGGCCCCCACTTGTGCGTCCTCAAAATGCTCCGACTTCAATCGGGAATTCCACTGCGCTGCGAGCAAACGAAAAGAATGCGAAAAGGCTTGACCCCCCCCCCCCCCCCGCTCCCCCGGACCCGCCCTCACACCGCGGATGCCGCAGTCCCGCAATACGCTACAGCTACACGCCCCCACTCTGCGGGGCAGATCACCGGGCCATCTGCAACGGGGAAGGCTCAGGGGTAGACAAGCCGTAGACAACGTGTTTTACCTCCGTCAGGACGGCCTGAGGTTGTTTTTGGCAGAAATCGGTCGATCAATGGCGGTTGACGCTCAACTGACGGCGGTTGGCGCTTAACCGACGGCAGTTGATGGCCAACCGACGCGATGACCAGCAGTCGGTTGTCCGCTGGCGCTCTGCGGAGGTCTGAGGGTACCGAGGCGGCCGTTTTTTTTTTTGGCTCTTTTCCTCCCGGCCTGAACGGAGGCCCTGCGGAGGAGAAAGTGTAAGTTCATGTGCGTGTTTGGGGAATGGGGAGGGGGGGGCTCCTTAGGGGAATCCTCCGGGGGTCGCTGGAGCCCCCGAAACCTCTCGGGGCGGGGGGGGGGCTCTTATGACAGAGCCTCTACCCCCCCCCCCCACACACACCCCGGACCTCCCAGGCCGGTGTTGAGGGTCTGTCACAAGAACCCCCTTTTGAGGGGGGGGGGGTCTAGAAAGCGGGACTCCAACGCCCCCCCCCCTCCACGGCAAATGTCCACACGGAGTAGCCCAGCCCTCGGACATCCCCATCTTCTGCCAATTCTGCCGCCCCTCTTCCAATGCCCCGAGCATTTGCCGAGGGTCGATGCACTACTCTTCAGATGCCGCGGACCGATTGAGCGCGGGCGACGTGTTCACCCCCAAATTGGACCTCAAGCCGCTGCTGGAGCCCTTTGTGGCGGCGTGCGCGGCCTACATGAGCGGTATGGCCCGGCCGCGTTCAGGGGAGGGGCCGCACCCACTCCGGCAACCGCCACAAACCGTCAGAAAGCACGTCACCTCAAATCCACAGCGTGCGCCCAAATCAGTGCATTGGGAAATGGGGTTGCGAATGCCAAGCCTCGTTCTGACCAGCATTGAAGACCCTAAACCAATGTCCTGGCGTCCAAGGCAATGATAGTGTACTGGCGTGCCAAGGCCTTGCCTGTTTGCGAGGCTCCGCTCGGATGCAGCCGTGTCCTGGTGGCCTACGGCACACGGGCAGAGCATTTCAGCGCAAGATCTGACTGGTCAGCCGTGTAGTTCATGCCGGAGCATGTCCTGGTGAGCCCAGGCCTTTAAATGGTGAGCCCAGGCCTTTAAACGGTGTCCAGCAGTGCCATCCCCCGCACCTGCAACAAGGGCTTCGTTATCATTGACCCCTGCGTTTCGTTCTGGGCATTTGGAGGATTCACACGTGGGGGGCAGGGGGCCTCGCCCCCTGCCGTGACCTCCCGGCATGTTTCCGGTGCCTTCGCCCATCCCGGGGGGTGCGGTGGGGAAGTGTACGGGGTCGAATTTCTGCGGTGCAAATTCTGCGCGAAATTATTGTGCGCACTTTGTTTGCTGTTCCAAGGATCTGCGCGGGTATGCGTTAGGCTGTGCTTGTGTGCACTTGTACCGTGCCACAGCATTTGGTTAACGATAATTAGTCCCATGGAAGTCCCAGAAGTGCGGAGGTGGTCTTTCCTCATTTGTAGTGTTCCTGCGGCATTCAATGGGGTGGAGGCAAGAGTGCTGGTCGATGCACCAGGAAAGTCCTCAAGGAAGTAGCAGCAACTGTCCACTGTTTCTTACCAGCAACTTTCCCCAACCCTGTGTAATTCGTTCGCTCATTTTCAAGAATTGGAACGGATTTGGTAGATTCACATTTTGCTAGACACAGAACCCCCCCCCCCCCCGGCCCAGTATTGACCGGCAGACCACTCATTTTTGGCCAGCCGGGGGGGGTACGGGAGGAGGGGGGGGGGGGGCATGGTCACGGATTCGAACTGGGCATCCCCCACACTGTGGGCAAGTGTGCGAGGGAAACGTGTTCGCGGTGCACGTCTTTTTGACGCGCGCGGACACCGCGGAATGCGGGCCGAGTGCATCACTGAATTGAGTACACCGAAACATGAAACGTCCGAATGGGCCTCATAGGCCTGGGCACCCGTTGGGGGACGGGCTCTTCGATCTGAGCGGCCGTACCGGAACGTTCTTTTTCTTCCTCTTTCCACGGCCCTCCCCTGGCAGGGGGTGTGGGCGGGCGGGCCCCTGCTTGATTTTTTTCTGGGCAAGCCCCCCCCCCCCCCCCCCCCACCAAAGTGACCATCGTGGGAAAAAATGAAACTTAGAATCGGGAAATTCTGATCGGGCCATTTTTTTTTTTGGTACACAAACTTTTCGGTCCCACGCACCCCCCCAACACCCCCTTTTAGCATAGCCCTGGGTGCGGGCGGCCACAACCACCGCTGGCGGCGAGGTAGAGCAGAGGCTGCCGCTGTTGCACGCCAACCCTTTGGGCCACTGCAGCCCTGCCACACCAAATTGGGAGAAGGCCTGGGGCACACGCGCGCGCGGTGTATGCGGTGCAATGCGGTTTGTGTGCCGGGCATTGGCGCCCGGTACACGTAGGACCCCCACATGGCCTGGGGCATGGGCCGCCCGGGTGCATGGCAGCGCCGCACCCCCGCGCACTTGGGCACTCGCCCCCCCCCCCCCCCCCCCCCGTGTGCACCGGCTGCCGGGTCACATGATCAGGCACATGAGTGGCCCGCCGAGTGTGCTCGGCCGCAGGGGGGCACGCCGGGG
Source organism: Eutreptiella sp. 'Long Island Sound 2002' (assembly GCA_964036045.1). Classification (NCBI taxonomy): domain Eukaryota; phylum Euglenozoa; class Euglenophyceae; order Eutreptiales; family Eutreptiaceae; genus Eutreptiella; species Eutreptiella sp. 'Long Island Sound 2002'. The sequence goes on from OZ038381.1 coordinate 21,156,294, forward strand.
ATGTGGGACGGTGTGTCAGGGGGGGCACTAGGGTCCTGAAGGACGTCCGCTTTGTGGCGGTCAGGGACCCCCCAGGGCCGCTCAGGTTACCGTCAGCATGCCGTCGTCACCCCCTGAACCGCCGTCGGATCCCCTGCAACCGCCGTCTGTACCCTCCAACCGCCGTCTGTACCCTCCAACCGCCGTCTGTACCCTCCAACCGCCGTCGCTTACCCCCAAACCGCCGTCTGTACCCCCCAACCGCCGTCAGTTACCCTCCAACCGCCGTCGGTTACCCTCCAACCGCCGTCAGTTACCCTCCAACCGCCGTCGCTTACCCCCAAACCGCCGTCTGTACCCTCCAACCGCCGTCAGTTACCCTCCAACCGCCGTCGGTTACCCTCCAACCGCCGTCAGTTACCCTCCAACCGCCGTCGCTTACCCCCAAACCGCCGTCTGTACCCTCCAACCGCCGCCGGTCACCCCAAACCGCCGTCGGTTCCCCCGCCAGCCGTCGAGGGTTTGACGGACAACAATCGTCTGTTCCCGTGCCCCTCGGCACTGCCCTGCTCTGGTCTGCCACGGTGCCGCGCTCCGGCCCCCCGTCGCCCCACTCATCTCCGTCGCCGCAGCCCTAGAGCAGGCGTCTCACCTGCTGCGAGAGTCCTCCAACGGCGGCGCCGCTCAGCGGAGCCAGCGCATCCACGGCAACATGACGAAGGTGTGCGGGCCTCTGGCCGTTGCATGTCCGTAGCCCCGGGGGGCAGCGCACCGCTGCGTCCCTTTCCGAGGGTGCGTGTGGGCAGCGGTCGATGGGGGGGGGCTTGGGCCAGGCACACGAGAGCGCGGAGGGCGCTCCACCGGCACGCGGCAGCACGTCGTTCCCTCGGAACGTCACCCCTGATGACCATGGCACGATGGGGGGCTCTGCAGCTCCGATGGCGGAGGTCACTCGCCACTGGCCTCCGCGAAGTCCGGCGCGATCCGAACGAGCTGGATCCTACTGAGTCGAACACCGGTCACGGCTGGTTCCTACTGAGCTCGGGTCGCGGCAGGAGCAGATACTACCGAGTGGCACGTGGTGTGGGCCTGGTCCCTAACGAGACTCACCTCCGCTGCCGGACGACAGCGGCGTGTCTGCGCTGTCCCCAAAAAGAAGTCGGGTGGGTCACAAACGGGCCAAACCATCGGGTCGCAGCCCCCCCCCCCCTCCCCCTCCTCCAAGGCGTCCCGCCGAGGAGGCCTCTAGCGTCGCACTCTCGTCAACGCACCGCATCGTCCGACGTGCAATTGGGGTCCAAGAACAAGGCGCCCCGCCTGCAGCTCAACGATCGTTCCCGCCCGCACGGCGGAGCCTGAGGCACGTGTGTTGAGGCGTCCAGCGGGGAACGCGATGGGGTCTTGGGCCCTTGTAAGTCCCGTGGCCGGGGGTGACAGGGCGACCAGAAATTTGCTCTGAAGGCGGGGGGGGGGGGGGGGCTTTCGAGCCCCAGGATGGGGGGGGGGGGGTCAGAAAATGGGGTCCCAAGTCCAAGAGCCAATTTTGTTTGGCTTTGCCCGATGCCGATGGGTGGAAAGGAAGTTTTTTGAAAAAAGCCGATACCCCACGTCTGTATGTTCAAAGTGATCAGCGCGTCATGGGGACCATTTTGAGGGATGTATGTTGGGGTACCCACCGACCCTCCCCCCCCCCCCCCGGGCGCCACCTCAGACCCCCCCGCAGGCATAGTTAGGGGGCAGACTAGGGAGCCCAATGGTGGGGGGGGGGGGACGCACACGCGACCCACGGTGGAGCGCAGGGTGTGGACGGCCGGTAAGGCGCGTGGAGGAGTGGGTCACCTGGGCCTCACGCACACGGAAGCGCAGCGACGCAGGTTGTGGACGACCGGAGGGCGGCGGAGGTGCGTGGGCAAAAACCGTCAAACGACCCCCGCAACAACCAGCACAACCGCGGTACGCCAACTACGGGGCACCGCTAACGCACGTCCGCCACATCCCGCACAGCCCCGGCACACCAACGACTGGGCTGCGCGAACGCGGAAACGACACCAGCAAGAGCACCGGCCGCAGCAGCCGACAGAACGCAGCGCCCCGACGCAGCACGCGGAGCGAGGAACGGGTGACTGTCCAGGGCCCCGTAAAGAAGCAACAACCCGACGGAATGTCACACGGGGGGGGGGGGGGGGCATTGGAAAACGGGGTCGGAAGTCCCCCCTCCCCCTCAATCCAATTGTCTCCCCCGCCCCCACCGTCGCAGATTGTGTTGTGTTGTGGTCACATGGCAATGGCTGTACCAAAGCGTCCGCGTGGGGGCCATTGCAGGACGACACAACGCCGAGGCCGCTCCGAGTCAACCCGCCGTAAACGTGGCGCGGGTACCCCCCCCCAAAGCGGGCGCCGTGAGCCCAGGGCACGCGCTGTGTGCGGGTGTACCGGGGCGGGGGGGGGGGGGGGCATATCCGCGGGAGCATGCGCTTCAGCGAGGTCTTCCCTGTCAAATCCGGACCAATCCTCAAACGCGAGGCTGGGGACACGCATGACAAGCGGAGAAAGCAACGGTGGTTCAGGGCAGGGGCGTGTTAGAGCGGCTGACGACCACGGGAGGACCCCCCCCCCCAGACCAAAGTGACCATCGTGCGAAAAAAAAACGAAATTTACGGTCGGGAAAATCTGCCTTTTCAAGGCCATTTTGGGGGCACAAGCTTTCGGGTCCCAGACCGCGGCCCCTGAGGCAGCCTTGGCTCAGGGGCAAAGGCTGATCAATCCGCAACATCCGTGCGATTTGATATGTATTTTAAAGGCTGTGCCCATTAATCGTGTCCTGGTCTCTGGACGGAATGAGTGCTTTCGGGTTTTCTGTCGCGTGATCCCCCCGAGACCCCCCCCCCCCCAATCCACGTGCGGAGGCTTGCCTCCTCCAAAAGGCGCACACGTGCGTACCCCCGGAAGTACCCACCGGCACACCCCCTCCGCTTTGGTGGGCACCCCCTCCAATGTTCGGGGCCGAGCTGCTGCAGACAACTGAATTTACCCCGTTTGCCCCTGCCTCAGGGTGCGGCAGGGCTTCAAAGGGAGCGTGGGCGTGGGCGTCGGCGTGGGCGTGGGTGTGGGCGTGGGCGTGGGCGTAGGCGGGCATGCGCGTGCGCGTGCGCGTGGCCGGAGGCGGGCGTGTGCGTGCGCGTGGGCGTAGGCGTGGCGTAGGCGGGCGTGGGTGCGGGGCGTGGGCGTGCGCGTGGGCGTGGGCGTGCCCTCGCTTGTTGCAGGTGATCGTAGGATTCTCCGACCTGCTGCTCAGTCACATGCGGTGCCGCGTGGCCTTCTGTTTGGTGTGCCCCCCCCGCCCTCTCGAAGCCCCTGGGGACCCCAGCGTTGACCGCGGGGAAATCGGACGTTCCCCCGCCGACAAAGGCGACGTGCGACGAGGGGCGCCGGCGCCTGCGTCGCGCGGCACGTGCGCATGCGGCACCGCACCCTCCGCGCGTGTAGCGGCGCAGCGCACCGGCCTTAGGCCCGGTATCCGCCGGGGGGTCGGCCGCTGGCCGCCGGCCTGGGGGCCTGTCCTGATTCGACGAAAGGCAAACGGTTGGTTGAGGGTAGCGAGACATCACCGAAACCCGCAGAAGGAGCCCCACAACGCACAGCCGTCTTCTGTGGTTGTCCTCCGCCCTCTGCAGCGCACCCCCGTGCTCTGCCGGTGATATCATGCGTCATTGACCCTCCTCTGCTCCTGTCACCCAACCTCCGCAACCCGCACCACTGCTCTGCACGTGCCATCACACAAACACTGATCCATCATCCGCAACTCTCGTCAATCCTGCACAACCCCCACAAGTCTTCTGCTCCCATGAACATTGGGGGAGGTCCAGACACCCACCCCCAAAGAAATTTGCTGAACTCTGGGGGTCTGGGGGCATCTCGGGGGGGGGGGGGGGGTCGGGGGGGTCTGACACCACCGACCCCCCCCCCTCTTAAGTGATTGGGCAAATTTTTCTCCGGGTCTTCAGCCAATCAAAACTTTTCTCAGGCGCCTTCGGCGCAAGTCAGTTTAGGCCAAAACATTCCTTCGGCGGCCTCTAACAACTCAGGGTCTCCTGAGGGGGGGGGTCCCCCCCACAGCCACACCCACTCGCCCCCCCCCTTTAAAGGAAAGCTCTGCCCACCCCAAAGCGGAAGGACAGCGCCCCAAGGCCGGCAACACGCACAGTCCGCTGTCGGGGGACAAACCGACGGCGATCCCCAACCGACGCCGCAACGGCTCCGGCGCCGTTGGGGGGTACGGGGCCGCCGGGGACGGGCACGCGTGGGCGCCCGCACGGCGCGCGCTCTGCCTGACCTCCTGTTCTCTGTCGCACAGTCCAACTACTCCGCGCGGCGGTTTCAGGCCCTCAAGGCGCCCTCCGCCGCTGCGCAGTGCCCTACTTCACTCAATGACGTCTGCCAGCAGGTCCCCTCTCTCCACTGTTCAGCATGGCCCCCCGGCCCCGCCCACCCATTCCACACCCCCGCCCCCTGCCACTCCCGTTCAAGATCCGCCGCGCGCCCATTCCACACGCCCGCCCTACT
>OZ038381.1:21163335-21201030 GCA_964036045.1 Eutreptiella sp. 'Long Island Sound 2002'
GCGTGCGTGCGTGCGTGCGTGCGTGCGTGCGTGCGTGCGTGCGTGCGTGCGTGCGTGCGTGCGTGCGTGCGTGCGTGCGTGCGTGCGTGCGTGCGTGCGTGCGTGCGTGCGTGCGTGCGTGTGTGTGTGTGTGTGTGTGGGTGGGTGGGTGGGTGGTTGGCTGGCTGGGTGGCTGGGTGGGTGGGTGGGTGGGTGGGTGTGCAGGGCCGCGCTGGAGGGGCAGGGGGTCATGAAGGGAGGGTTCAAGAGCGGCGGCAACGCTTTGCAGTCGCGAAACACGCTCCTTCTACTCCGTGGGCGGCCTGAGTTGAGCCGTGAGGAGCGCGCGTGTGCGCCACAAGCCCGGGCCGGCGCACGCCTGGGGGTCGGACCATCAACTGCGCTTTCGGGGCAGGGCCCAGGGCGTCGTCGGTTGGGGGCGCGCAGCTGCATATAGACACTTGATGTCCCATGCCACACCAATGCTAGGCCCATTCCCACGCCCTGCCACGCCCACGCCAGAACACTGCACACCCCCGTCCCACATCCATGTCGCACACCCATGGGCCCGGGGGAAATTGGCTTGCGCGGGGGGGTGGGGGGGGAGGCGGTCATTCGAGCCCCCAAAGGAGGGGGGGGGGGCAGCCCAGATGGGCTGTTTGCGCAACAGGAGCGGGAGCCCATCAGGGGCAGACCAGCCGTGAGGGGGAAAAGGACATATGGTGGACGGCCCGGACAGCGCGTGGAGGAACAGGGCACCTGGGCCGCACAGAAACACAGCGAGGCAGGCTATGGACGGCCTGTGGACAGAGGTGTGTGGACAGCAAAACCAGTCAAACGACCCGGCAACAACCAGCACAACCCCCAATACGCCAATTATTGGGCGCCGCTGACACGCAAACGGCACCTCCCGCCGCATTCAGCACAGCCCCGGCACACCAACTACTGGGCTCCACGAACGCGGAAACGACACCAGCGGGAGCACCGGCCGCAGCGGCCGACAGAACGCAGCGACCCGACGCAACATGCGAAGGGAAGAACGGGTGACTGTCCAGGGCCCCGTAAAGAAACAACAACGCGACGGAATGTCAGGCGGGGGGCTGGGAAAGGGGCTCTCGTGACAGGCCAGTCCCAAGAGGCTGGTCTAAAGCCTCTACTGATGACTCACCAATTGCGCCGCAAAGCGGCCCGGAAGAATTTCTTTTCAAAAAAAATTTCCCCCATGATACAGACCTCAAAATGATCAGCGCATTGTGGGGGATGATTTTGAGCCGCATGTGTTGTGGTACCTCAGGACCCCCCCCCCCCCCCAGCCCCCCCTGTCAGCCCGTTGGGGGTCCCCGTCACGGGAGCCCAGAAGGGGGGGGGGGGTCCGGGAAAGGGGCTCGAACGACACCCCCCCCCCCCGCACAACCCAATTTCCCCCCAGCCATGCCGCACCAATGCCAGGCCCATTCCCACACCCAAGCCACGCCCCATGCCACGCTCCATGTCCCCTCCAGCCCATCCCATGCCCCACAGCCCCACACTCTGTCCCCCCGCCTTCATCGGCACGCGCCCTCTCTGTCATGCGCCGGTTGCTGCCGCGCGCGCGCGCCGCCGCACCGCCCGCGCGTTCTTTGTGCAGCTGGCGGCCCTTTTTGTTGAGGAATGGGCGGAGTACCGCGACACTCTTTCGGAGACCGTGCGGCCGTTCGTGTCCCCGGAGGACGCGGAGGCCCTGGACGGCGCCCTGACCACCGACTGCCTGGTCCCGGTCCTGCGCGGCTTGACCGCGGCGATGGCCCGCCGGGGGGCCGCGCCCGGGGGCATGTCCGAGACCGCGACGAAGCGGCGGTCGGACGAGCTGCTCTGCGTGGCCCTGGTCTCTGTCTGCCCCCGTGCGGCGGTGTTCGCCGTGGGGCGGTGGGCGGAGGCGTTCGGGTGCGGGAATTCTGGGGAAGTCGGGGGAGGGGGGTCTCGATTGACGGGTTGACAGGACCATTGATCAGTTATTATGAACTCTGGCCGGGAGGCACCCACAACGTTTTTGAGCTTTGAAAGTGGTCGACCCCCCCCCGCAGTAGTGCGGATGCCCGGCTTGTCATAGCAGAAGGTTCAAAGGCGAGAGGCCAATAGGCGCCACCACAGGCTAACAGAGCCAACCACCAAGGCCTTGTGCCAACCCCCCCCCCACACCAAATGCATGGCAAATGATAACTTTTCTGAACCCCCTCGACGCGCTGATTCCCAAAATCCCATTTTCATTTTTTGCCGAGTTTCAGGTCCGGGTCACCTTCGGGGCCCGGGGGGTCAGTCTGAGTAGGATTTTGGGGGGGCCGTCAATTGAGCCCTTTTTTGGGGATTTGGATTCTGGATTCTGGTTGGCCCGCCCGAGGCGACGGCAAAGCCGAAGGGGGGCCGCCGGAAAATCGCAGCCCCCAACCGTCCACAGGGCGGTTTACTCGGTCCCGCCAGGGTGGGCCGAAGCGGGCAGTGAGTGACAGCACAGCCCGCGCCACCGGGGGCTGTCACCGGCCGTAGCCCTTTTATGGGGCAGGGGGGTCTAGCCAGAGGGCTGCATCGACCCCCCCCCCTTTGAAAACGCGCCCATCCCCGCCCAAGGGCTCCCGGACGCCGTCGGCAGCCGCCGAGTGGGGGGCGGCAGGATCGAGGGCCTGGGGGCGGGCCGTGGACTCGGCCGCCAGTCGATGAGCAGGGGTCGTGGGGGGGGGGGGGGGGGCGGCGGCGAGCGCCGGGGCGTAGAGATGCCCTCGGTAGCACTGGGCGCCCAGCGCCGTGGCGCAGCGCAGGCGGCGACGGCGGCGCCGGGCTGGGGCCGTGGAGGCGTACCGTCTTGTGTACATGTGCCCCCCCCCCATCCCCCCCCCCCCCCCTCTCTGAGACGCATCACCCTTTCACGGCCGCCCCCCCCCTTCGAGACCCTCCCCAAACGCCCGTAACAGAGTCTCGGCCGACCCAAGATCGCAGCTCACTTTTCCCCTTCCATTGGTCTTCGGGGGGGGGGAGGGGGACAACTGGGGCCTGGACCATTCTGCAGCAGCGTCTCCTGCCGCGACGGCCGGGACGTATTTGAAATGCAAAAAGCTCCGGCCGCCCGGTGGGAGCCAGCTCTCGTCATGCAGCCACACGGTACTGAAGGACAACCAACGGGAGTTGGAGGGTAACCGACGGAAGTTGAGCAGTCATGACTGCCATTGCCACCGCTGTTGTGCGAGTGATCTTCGGCTTTGTGGGGGCGGGCACGGCCCTGCAAAGGGGGGGGGGGTCCAGCCCACGAGGCAGGGGACCACTCACAATGCGGTAGAACGCTGTGGGGGATTGGACCGCGTGCTGTTGTGAAGAAGCTTGTGACTGGGCTGTGGCACAGGGGGGGGGGGGGGATCCCTCGGGTTGATACACGACCCCCCCCGCCCGCAGTAGAATTGGGCCGCAGGCCCCTTCCCGGGGGGGGGGGGGGGGTGGCATGACGCCCGGTTGTGTTGCTGTCTGCAGCCGGCGGCGCCTATTGGCCCCTCGCCACTGACCGCGGCCCTTCCCTTGAACCCTCTCCCTCCGCAGGCGGCGCCCATCGGCCTCTCACCAACTTGTGCCCTCCCTCTCCGTGCCCGGCCTACCCTCACCCCCCCCCCCCCCACACACACACCCTTCGTTTCCCTTGGGAGGGTTTCGGGCGGACATTGCGGGCGCGCAGGTCGCGGAGTTGCTTCTCAAGTCCGGGCTCGCGGAGTATCAGATGGACGCGCAGAACACGGAGGTCTGCTCTGTGCTGTGCCTCGTCTCCGACCCTTTGACAGCGAGGGAACGAGATGCCCCCCCCCCCCCCCCCCCCCGCACTCGGAGGTGGTCGGTGGCAGGAGTCCCTTAACCGCCGGCAGTTGATGGCCAACCGACGGCCGATGGCCGATGACCAGCTGCAGTCACTCGTCGGCTGGCGCTCTGCGGAGGTCCGAGGGTACCGGAGGCCAACAATTGTTATGCGGCGGGGGATTGAGGACAGCCCTGCCCGTTGGCTGGTCAGATACCCGACCCCAACCGTCCCCCCCCCCCCCACCCCGACTATGACTAAGGCCTTGTGCCAAACCCCCCCCCCCCGCTCTGGGCCTCCGGCCACCACATGGGTCTTGACCAGGGCGGTCCTTAAGCAACCCAATGTTTTTTTTTTTGCTGAAGACCGCCCTTAAGGACCGCCCTTAAGGACCGCCCCTAGGGACCGCCCTTAAGGACCGCCCCTAGGGACCACCAACCGCCAACCGCCACCAAACGCCAACCGCTAAACGCCAACTAACCACCAACCACCAATCACCAACCACCAATCGCCGCCAACCGACCGCCGACCGCCAACCGCCAACCGACCGCCAACCGCCAACCGCCAATTGCCACCAACCGCCAACCGCCAATCGCCACCGACCGATGGTTGGGCATATGAGGCACACGGGCTCTTTTTGCAAAACTGCCGTTTCGGAACACGTTCTTTTTCTCTCTTAAGGACCGCCCTGGTCCTGACCATTATTTGCCAGAGCCTTGGTGCTGAAGGAGCCGAGGATTTTTTTACGCATATAATTGAGAAGAACTGTTCCTTCCTCATGGCGTGTGTGTCCACTCAAACACTGACATCCACAACTTGTGCCACACACGTAAGGGGGGGGGGGACTAATGGGCTCCGCGAACGCGGAAATGACACCAGCGGGAGCACCGGCCGCAGCGGCCGACAGAAAGCAGCGACCCGACGCAACATGCGAAGGGGAGAACGGGTGACTGTCCAGGGACCCGTAAAGAAACAACAACCCGACGGAATGTCACACGGATCCCCTGTGTTACCACATCGGCTGCTGAGGGGAGACCACACCAACAGCAATGAGTCACCCACAAGGCGCTTTTCTCAATGGGAAATTGGCTCCCACACCGCCCAGTGTAACCGGGTTGGCCATCCCTCGCCGATGTCTATATGCCGGTGAAGAACGGAGACCAACATCCCACATAGCCCCACTCATGCCCACCGTTGGTCTGGGGACGCTCCCTTTGAACGGGGGGCAGTCGGCAGACGTGGAGGAAATGCGGGGAAACAATCCTGTGGCCCAGTCCGCAGAGGCCAAAAAAATTCTGCCGGGCGCCACTGGGGCTAAAGTGGGTTGTCCCTCGTGTGTCAACAGTCAAATATATGGCAAATGATGACGAACCCCCTCGACGCGCTGATTCCAAAAATCCCATTTTCATTTGACAAAGTTTGGGTGCGGGTCACCTCCGGGGCCCCGGGGGGTCAGTCTCGGTAGGATTTAGGGGGGGGGGGGTCAATTGAGCCCTTTTGGGGGGGGGGGTCTAGCCAGAGCCCCCCCCCCCCCGGAGTTGAAAGCCCGCCCACCGCCAGAGGGTTCGAATCCCGCAGGAACGCACGGCCGTCCCTGGCGCTCGGGTGTCAGTGCCATCGCGAACCGGAAGGGACGCTGCGAGGGACACAGGGTACCGTTACGCTGGATCGCCCGGGGCACCGGACCTCACGTCACCCCCGCCCAGGCCCTCGTGAAGCAGCTGGAGGCCACGCACCGGGGGCTGATCGGGCACTACTGCCGCATGAAGGGCCACGTCCTCAGTGCACTGGTCAAGGCCGGCGTCGACACTCCGGATTGGTTGGCCGCGCCGGAGCCCGGGGACGTGTCGGGGATGCCGACGGCGCTGTGCGACGAGCTGGTGTGCGGGGCCTCTCGGGGGGCCGGCCGTCGGGTGCGGGGGGGGGGGCGGGTGCGAGGCGCCGAGGGCTGTCGGGACGTCCTCCGCACTTACTGCGCATGTACTACGCATGTACTACGCAGTGACTACGCACTTACTGCGCATGTACTACGCATGTACTACGCAGTGACTACGCACTTACTACGCACTGACTGCGCACTTACTGCGCACTTACTGCGCACTTACTGCGCACTTTCCACGCATTTAGTACACACCGACTAGGCATTTGCTACGCATTTCCTACGCACTTATTGCGCAGGCAGTACGCACTGAATGCGCATGTACTACGCACCACCGATTGTGTAGTACGTTCCAATGAACGTTATGGGGCAGGGCCATGCACCACATCTTTTAGAACAAGGTCCCTCTCCAAAAAAAAAAAAGCAAAAATGCAGGACAAACGGGGCCCTGCGACGGAAGCAAAGCCGCATCGCCACAACACATTCGATGCGCGGCATCGGTCTGAGGCGGTGGTCGCTGTGGCCGCGGAGTGGCCCACACAAATCCCAGGGTCTTCCGCGCAATGGGCGCCTGTGGCTCAGGCCCCCCCAAAAGCCCGCAAAGCCCCACCCGCCACCACATTTGCGGAAGTGTCCGCGCAACTTCCCACCCCAAATCCCGGGGCTTCCGCGGAATTTCCCGCGAATTTTTTTCCCGCGCACTCCACTTCGCACGACCCTCTGTTTCTCAGGCCCGTTGCGTTCGGGACGGGTGACAGTCCCTCTGCCGTGGCCGGGACAGGGCCGTGCCGGGGACGAGGGATGGGGGGGCTCGTACCCACCGCAAGCGCAGCGGATGGGCCCCTGGGATTCGCCCCCACAACGCAAGACGGACGGGGGCCACCCCCCCCCTGGCAGACCCTGCGGCAGTGCCTCCCGACGCGCAGGAACGCCGGCAACAAGGGGCCGAGGCTGGGGTTGGGGCCAGACCCGAGGCTGAGCGGACACGCACACGGACATGCGCAGTGACTCTGAGTTCTTGTAGACACCGCCTGCCGCACTGCTTTGCATTGCGTCCGCCTGCGCGCTCCTTGATCGCCCCGTCTTGGCTCCCTTTTTCTTTTTTTTTTTTTTTGCGCTAAGGAGCGCCCAAAACAACCGCTCAACCGCCGTCGGTTCCCCAACCGCCACATTATTACCGCCCGAACATTGCGGCCTGATCACGCACTTCCCTTTTTTGTTCGTTGAGTTGGGGGGCGCTTTTTTTGGTTTTGGGTCCTCATTTCGCACTGGACAGTGTGCGCAGTGCGAGACGTGTTTTCCGGTGCCGGGACGCCCCCGATGCCCCCGAAGGAGGCCCGGACACCCCCCCCCCCATTTGTGTGTGATGCCACCTCGGGACGCATTGCAGGGGCCCCTGACACTCTGAAGGGGTTACAATGGAGCGAGCCCGGACGCCTGAACACCTGTTTTCAGGTGCCCTTACACCCTCGATGCAGGCGTCGGGCGTCGAGGATGCCCGGACGCCCTCCAATTCCTGCGGACGGTGTCCCGACGACACCTCAACACACACTTCGGGGCCGTATCGGTGCCGCGGGGGGGCACCCGGACTCAGAACTGACACCAACCCCCCCCCCCACCCCAGCCCCCCCCGGAGGTCCAAAATGTGGAGGAGGTCCGGACCACATTTGGCGCCGAAGGGGCCGGAAAAGTTTTGTAGCGTCCGGTGGGGGTTAAGATTTCATTTTGATGTGTGTACACTCAAAATGCGCAGAATGTTATGGGGAATCCAAATATGTCTGCAAGACATCAAAATTTTTCTGGCCCCTGACCTTCCCTCCCCATCCCGCCCCCCACCCCGGCTGCTGGGACCAGACCCCCCCAAGGGCTACATGTCTTTTTTTTTGTTTGGAAAAGCCCCCACATCCGTGTGTTCCAATTGATCAGTGCGCCGAGGGGATCGTTTTGAGGTCAGGTATGTTGGAGTACCCGGGACCCCAGCCCTGCGGCCCTCCGCCCCCCTCCCCCCCCTCCCCCCAAGGACCCCGCCCCCGGCCCCAACCCCAACCCCCCCACAGGGCCAGGGGGTGCCATAAGGACGCTCGCCCCCCCCCTTTTTTTCCTATTATGGCATCCACTCTCTGATGTTTGGTGGCTACCCACCAACCGCCATCGGTTACCCACCAACCGCCATCGGTTACCCACCAACCGCCATCGGTTACCCACCAACCGCCATCGGTTACCCACCAACCGCCATCGGTTACCCACCAACCGCCATCGGTTACCCACCAACCGCCATCGGTTACCCACCAACCGCCATCGGTTACCCACCGGCCGCCATCGTAGGGCGTATTGGACACTCCGATTTTTTTTTTTCATTACGGCACCCCCTGCACAGGGCTCAAAGGGTTGGGGGGGTTGTTGGTGCCAGGGTCGGAGCCTCAGTACCCCCCCCCATTGATCGGTGCCCCTGGTCGGACGGGGCCGCTGCATCTGCGCGTCCGCTCCGCAGGTCGACATCCGTCTGCATGCGATGGACGTGGTCCCCTCGAAAGAGCCCCGGGGCACAGCGGACGGCTCTGCGGCACGACTTTCGAAACGGGGCGGCGCGGAGCCGGGGCCGGACGGCGGTATGCACCGCCACGTGCACGGCTGCGGTGCGGTCTGCGGGGGCCATGAGGCGATGTGCCGGGGGCCGATCGAGGCAATCGCCGTTGTCGTTGGTCGGCAGCGGGTTCTGGCGGTTGCGGTGCGGTGCACCGGCGTGTGGCTGTCGCCCGCCGGGCACGCGCGGGACCGGGGCCGCGGGTGGCCGATGGGCGAGGGACCGACCCACGATGTCCATCGGGACGAGGGTGTTTGTAGGGTCCTGCCAGCGCCCGGGAGACTGCGGTTGGGGGTCCAGCAGTGGTCCGGAGTCGGGCCGTGGAGCGCCCCGGACGGAAAATGTTTGGAGAAGGGCTGCCCCCGAGGGATGTACAGGAAGGGGGGGTGGGTACCCCCCCCCCCTCCAAGACGCCCAGCCTATGCCCAGCTAATGTCTCCCTAACGCCCAGTGCCTTCAACGGCATGTGTAACCGACAGTAACCGCCCCCCTACCGCTTCGGCAACCTCCTCCACCCGCTTGTCTAACCGCTTCTGGGACCGCCTCTGCAGTCCCTTCCCTTCGAACACTCTCACAGGTCTGCCGTAGTACGATCAGCGAAGGCGCTCCAGGAACCGTCAAAACGGGTGCCGGGCATACCTCCATCCAAATCGCAGGGCATCCCCCTCCCCCATCCCGTACCCCAGACTCTGCACTGCCCATCGCCCCCCTCCACGTCCGCAGGCTCCACTTTGTGGACCACCGGGAACAACATCGCGACGGAGATGGAGCGCATGTTCAACAAGTCGCACACGTTTCTGTCGCTGAACGTGAAGCCCAAGCGAGTGGACCCCGTGGTCTGTGCAGGGCCTTGCCTTTGCGTGCCAAGCGATGGTCTGTGCCGGCAGACCGGCCCACTGCCTGGGCTACCGACACCCCAGGGGGCGTCGGGTTTTCAACGGCGGGTTCGGGAAAAGGGCTCAATGGACAGGGCCGTTGACCAGTTATTATGAACCCTGGCGCTAAAGGCGCTGACAACTGTTTTGAGCATTGAAAACGGTCTGTTTTTTTTCCCACGAAATACGTGGCAAATGATGGCTTTTCTGAACCCCCTCGACGCGCTGATTCCAAAATCCCATTTTCATTTTCTGCCGAATTTCAGGTCCGGGTCACCTTCGGGGCCCGGGGTCAGTCTCCGTAGGATTTTGGGGGGGCGGGGCGTCAATCCAGCCCTTTTCTGGGGGAGGGGAGGGTCCAGCCAGAGGGCTGTATCGACATCCCCACCCCCACGCAGTTGAAAGCCCACCCACCCCAGTGCCGAGGATAGCCAAGCGTTCCTTCTCACGAGGTTCGAACCGGGTACCTCTACTTGAGGTTTCATGTGCATGACGGCTGGACTATGCGACCTCTCTGACCCTCTGCTGGACAGAGACCTCCTGGGTGACCTGACAGGCACGGGGCGGTTTTGCGGGGACAGTTTTTTTCTTTTCTTGTTGAAAAAACATCGACCCTTTACCGCCGTTGGTTATCTCCAGCCGCCGTCAGTTGCCCACCACCCGACGGCGGTTACCCTTCCGCCGCCGTCGGTTACTATTCAACTGCCGTCGGTTACCCTTCAACCGCCGTTGGTTCCCCTTCAGTGTGCCTAAATCATGAACTGGCGGGTGGACGGCCCGCATTTTTTTTTCATTTCATTCCAAAAACGGCCTGGAGCCCCAGGACGTGTGCTTGTCTGGCTGTCTGGCAGAGCCCCCGGTGCCTGTGTGACAGGGGGGCAGACCCGCTGGTTGGATGCCCGAGCCCTGCCTGGCGGGCTGCCTGACAGGCAGGCAGACCCAAGGGGGGGGCACCCTGGTGCAGAACCTGCGCCCCTCCCCCCCCCCGAACTCCAGACCGCCCACAGTTCTCGAACCTCCCGTTCGCCAATTTCAGGTCTTGGCTGGGAACCGGGGCCGAAAGCGCCGAATTTTTCTTTTTTTTGTAGTCCGGCCGGGAGTGAACAATGGTCCTCCGCCCGTTTGGATGCCCAAAACACTCAAAAAGCAATTCCCAGAGCGTTGTGGGGGTTTCAAATACGTATGAAAAACATGAAAAAGTAGTTCGCCCCCCGCCCCCACCCCAACCCACCGCCACCCCCCTCCCCCTCCTCCGGACGGACAAAACGTTTTCCAACAAAGAGTTCCCCCCAACAGACGTACCAAGAGGATCAGCGCGGCGCACTGATCATCTTGAGGCACGCGTGTTGGGGTGAAACGTGTTTGGCTGCGGCCGGCCCCCCCTCCAGCCCCGCCCCCCCCCCCCCCTCCCCGGAGCCCCCACAGTTCCTCAACGCGGGGGGGGGGGGTGTCTGTATTCAAACGTGGGGTGGGGGTGGGGTTCGGGGCTTGAGCAGATCCCCCGGGCCTTGGCGCGCCCCCTCGGCTGCGCCTTCGTCCCGTTCCCCGTCCCCCTGCGCGCCCCCTTGCCCCCGCCCCCCGTCCGTCCGCGGCAGGTCCTCGTGGAGTGTGTCCTGAACTACGCACTGAAGACGCTGCTGGAGTGCGTGCGGCTGCACACCTTCGGGAAGGGGGGCCTTCAGCAGCTGCAGGTGGACACGCACTACATGAAGGTCGCCTGCGCCCCGTTCGTCAAGAAGCCCAAGGCATGTGCCCTGGGGGCCTTGGAGGGCCATGAGGGGGAGAGGGGTCCAGTACGCAGCGCTTGGCTGTGGTGGCCAGCGAAGGGGGCTGGCGGCAAGGCACGATTGGATGTGCAATGATCTGGGGATGGGGGGGGGGGGCTTACATTAGAACGGCCGACAACCGTAGGACCTTCCCCCCCCCTTCCCAGGGCTTCTTTAGAACAGTTAAATGCCAAGGGGAGGGGGGGGGGGGTGAGGGGGTGCAAAACCCCTCCCCCCCCCCTCCCACGAACCCCCTCCCCCCCTCCCCCCCTCCCCTTCCAATTCAGCAAAAGTGCAGGTTGGTGGTTCATGACGGTGCATGACAGTGCATCCTTCATGGGGGGCCCCCCTGCATTGTGGGGGACCCAATTTACCGTCCACCCCCCTCCCCTTGCTCTCGACACTGCCTACCCTCTGTTAAACAAAGGGGGCCTGGGGGCCTGGGATTGCGTCGCTTCAAAAAACTGTTGTTCTTCCTTCTTTACCTTTTTTTTCCGGTCAGTCAAACGACGCTGTCTGTGCCAAGGTAGGCCCAGGGGTTCTTTGTGCGGGTGTGGGGGGCGAGAGCACAGGCCTCCTGCCCCCAGGGTCGCAGGTTGGAATCCCACAACTCGAAGGTTCCCCTCGACGAGCGGCGCGGGCGTCGCGCCGCGGCCTCCGACGGCCCCTGACGACCCACGGCCAAGCTGCGGTTCAACACCGATGAAGGTCACGTTCCGCTCGGAGGGGGGGGGGGGGGTGCTGGGCAGGCAGGCACTGCAGGCGGTGCAGAAGCGGACCAGGGGCTACGTGGCCAGCCCATACCCTTGGGGGCTACGACACAGCGGAGGTGAGGGTCCATGGGCACACACATGGGCCAGGGCCCGCGGTCCCTTGCAACGCCGGGGGAGGGGGGCCCTTCGAGCCGGCGTGAATTAGGGGAGGGGGGGTCTGGAACACAGGCTCGAGGGGCCGGGCCTTGTCTGTCCCCGTTGTCCATTGCCCCACTGCCAAAAAAAAAAATGGGTGGTGAACCGGATTTGCCAAATTCATGTGCAAAGTCACGTGCCCCAGCGACTTCAGACGTCCTGCGGTGCTCGTGGCTGGGCCCGGCCCTTGGGTCTGGGAGAGAGGCTCAAAGGGCCCCCCTCCGCCGGGGTTGCCCTGGGCCGCGGGCCCAGAGTCCCACAAGACATCCGCTTCACACTCCCAAGGCCCAAGGGCGCAGGCCATGGGGGCCTACGGTTGTGGTGCGCCCGCTCCACTTTATCTTTGCCCCCGGGGCCTCCAGCCAAAGTCACCAGGTCTCCAGCCAAAGTCACCAGGTCTCCAGCCAAAGTCACCAGGTCTCCAGCCAAAGTCACCAGGTCTCCAGCCAAAGTCACCAGGTCTCCAGCCAAAGTCACCAGGTCTCCAGCCAAAGTCACCAGGTCTCCAGCCAAAGTCACCAGGTCTCCAGCCAAAGTCACCAGGTCTCCAGCCAAAGTCACCAGGTCTCCAGCCAAAGTCACCAGGTCTCCAGCCAAAGTCACCAGGTCTCCAGCCAAAGTCAGCCAAGGCACGGGCTCTCTGGACTGCAAAGCGACGGCACGTTTGTCTTTTGTCGCATTCCGCAAAGCCCCGGGTCTCGGGCCAGTCTCGAGTGTGACGGACCGCCGCTCGGGCCGCGCCCCCGGGGGACTGCTAAGCCTCAGGGCCCACGGCGCGCGATTTGGGGGATTCCCATAGAACCGGGGGGACTTGTGCCCTTCGTGGGCCCCACTTTTGAATGGGGAGGGGGTACCGCACCGTTTTGGTCCGTTTTGAGTGTTGTGCCGCGCCGTTGTGCCCGTTTGACAATTGCAGAAGATGAATGCGGTGCTCATTCCCCCGCAGCCACTTCCCCTTCCCCCGCGGCGCGCGGGAGGCGGTCCCGTCTGCAAAGTACACCATGAAAAATGGCGCCACAGAGGCAAATCCTGCCCAGTCACTTAAAAGGGGGGGGGCACCGGGGGGGGGGGGGTCCGGGAACCCCCGCCCCCCCAACCCCAGCCCCAACCCAAACACCCCCAAACACCCCCAAACCCCCCCAAACCCCCAAAACCCCCCAAAACCCCCCAAAACCCCCCAAAACCCCCCAAAACCCCCAAAACCCCCGAAAACCCCCAAACCCCCCAAAACCCCCCAAAACCCCCCAAAACCCCCCCAACCCCCGGCGGTGCTGACGGGGAAGGGGAACGGGGACGGGGGGTGCCTTCGGTGTCGGTGTGCGTGTCCCGCAGGTACTCGCCGAGGTCCTCGACGAGGTCGTGACGTCGGCCCACGAGCGCTGCGTCGAGCGCCAGCAGTTGGCCCACGAGGCCGTGGAGGCGCTGGTGCAGAGGGCCGTCGGCCGCCTCGGGTCCCCAAAGTGACCGCCCCCGCGCGGCGCGGGGCCCGGCCTCCGGACGACGCACGTGGGGCCACCGCCGGCCCCCCACGCCCTTTCGGATGACCACCGCTTTTCCGCTGCAGTCCGTTGCGCTGGTGTCGCAGTGGCCGGGCCTCTCATGTCCGTTTGGCTGACCTCCACCGTGACCACAATCCCTGACCCACGCCCGCACGGGGGGGGGGGGGTAAAGGATTGGAATGGCCGTGCACCGCCGGAGGACGGGGGTTACCCTCCCCCCCCCCTCCCCCAACACACCAAAGGGGCCATCGTGGGAACAACGAAATTCACAACCGGAAACTCTTGTCGGACCGTTTCTGATACACACATTTTTGGGTCCCAGACCCCCCCCCCCCCTCTTCTAAGACATCCCTCGTGGGGGGGGGGGGGGTATCGTGTCGGTCCAGGGACCCCCCCCCCTTGTCCCGGGGGGTGGGCTGTGCTCTGGGGAGGCTCCTCTTCCCAAGAGCTCCATCAGGAATATGACCGTGGGCACCAACCAAAGTCCCCCTGGCCTAAGGGGGGGGTGGGGGATGTAGGGTGGTCTGCTTCGTGATGTCTGTACACGCCCTCAGAGACGCTTTGGACAGGGCACTGCCGTCCGTCACGGCGAAAGGCCTCGATGGCAATGGCACCGAAGAGCCGTTCGGTCTGACGTTGTTGCCCTGCGGCCTCGTGCCTCTGTGGTAAGGGCCGGCGCACAACATCCGCATCCCGCGGCGGCGGGGGGGGGGGGGGGGGGGGAGTGCAGCGCTCTACGGCGGCGGGGGGGAGGGGGAGGGGGGGGTGCAGCGCTCTACGGCGGCGGGGGGGAGGGGGAGGGGGGGGGTGCAGCGCTCTACGGCGGCGGGGGGGAGGGGGAGGGGGGGGTGCGGCGCTCTACGGCGGCGGGGGGGGGGGAGGGGGGGTGCAGCGCTCTACGGCGGCGGGGGGGGGGGAGGGGGGGTGCAGCGCTCTACGGCGGCGGGGGGGGGGGGGAGGGGGGGTGCAGCGCTCTACGGCGGCGGGGGGGAGGGGGGAGGGGGGGGGTGCAGCGCTCTACGGCGGCGGGGGGAGGGGGAGGGGGGGGTGCGGCGCTCTACGGCGGGCGGGGGGGGGGGAGGGGGGGTGCAGCGCTCTACGGGCGGCGGGGGGGGGGGGGAGGGGGGTGCAGCGCTCTACGGCGGCGGGGGGGGGGGGAGGGGGGTGCAGCGCTCTACGGCGGCAGGGCGCAGCCCCCAGGTCTGACCCGGGGTGGTCCATGGCCGCCACGTACAAGAGGCAGTACCCGCACCGCGCGCGCTCTGTGCACGGCATTGGCACAAGTACCCTAACGAAACGGTCCCTATCGGAAGGTGGTATCAAGGCTTGAGGGTGTGGCTTTGGGGCTGCCCAGTACTTACCAAATGTTTGTACCCGCTTCTCAGATAGACCCATCGTAGGAGGACTTCAGTCTGTGCACCGCGTCTGTTTGTCCGGTGCCCGCGTGTCTGGCTGCGCTCCTCCTACGTGGCCTCCCTGCAGTCCACGGGTCCTGTCAAGCCCTTCCGGTTGCACGCGCGTCAACCCGTTGCCCCCCCCCCTCCCACCAACACACAGGCTTTTGTGCGGGGGTCGTTCTTGACGGCCTTGCCAAGCCCTGCTCCTTTGTATCGTGGCCCGGCGTGTGCGGCCCGTCGGGCTGCCGCCGTCTCCAACACCGCCACGCGTGCAGACCACAGGTCACGCGTGACAGACCACAGAAGAGGGGAAGGGGGGTCAGGAATGCAGGCAATCAGACCACAACCCTTTCCCAACGGAGGGCGAAAAAAAAAGGGTTTGCGGGTGTGGGTTGGGGTTGGGGGGGGGGGTCGTTCGAGCCCCCTGAAGGAGGGGGGAGGGGGGGTTGGAAAGGGGGCGCTCGTGACAGGCCAGTCCCTAGACGCCAGTCCAAACACTCCACTGATGACCCACCACCGCAACGCGGTCCGGAAGAACTTGTTTTCAAAAGACACTCCCCCGGGGGCGCAGACGGGGGGCCCGCACGGGGGGTTGCCCTCGGGGTGAGGGAGGCGTGTCGTCACGGCCAATTGCGGCGGCCTCGGGTCGGACCCCCGGAAAGTCCCGCGCCTCATCGCATACCTGGCCTGTGCGGGGCCCGACATCGCCCACCTGCAGGAGGCGGGCACTCAGTTCGCCGCTGCGTGGCTGGCCGGCCTGCCGTACCGCGTGTGCGTAGGGCCCCTCTTTCCGGGGGGGGGGGGTGGTCACCCTGGTCCAAGGTGCCGGGGGGGTCGTGGTGGGGGTATGCGCTGGTTTTGGGGGGTTCAGGAGGAGATTGTCTGTGTTGCTTGTCCCGAGCCGCGGGGGGGGGGGGGTTTCTGGGAGGCGAGGGTGGGGCGATGGATTGGGGGCTGGGGAGGGGGGGTCCACGACCGGCGTAAGGGGAAGCCACGGCGTGCCCTTCGCCGGAAACACAGCACAACGCCCAGCGATACGATCGACGGTTCCACCGGATGACCTCAGGCCCATTGTTCACAGTCGGGCAGTGAGCGGACGCACCCGTTTTGCCTGCGCCATCGAGTCTTCTGGCAAACCGCTGAGTCTGGCGCGGGCATTCAGTCGATCCCCATCGACCTCGATCGTGCCCCCCAGCCCCCCCGGGACGCGGGCCCAATGAGTGCCCGCCAACGAGCGCCCCTCCACCGCGATGAACCGATTGCATGTCACAGGTCGGGAGCCACTTTCATGGTTTGCATTTGTACTCTTCATGATTGGAATCCGATCGGAGAGTCAGGAGATGCTTATCGAAACCCTTGGAACAGGGATGTATTAGAACGGCCGTACACCGTAGGAGGAGGGGGGGTACCCCCCCCCTCCCCTTCCAATGTTTGAGGCTGACAGCCAAAATTCTGCTTCGGCGCCAAGAGGATTTAAGCTGAAAAATTTTCGGCCCGCCTTCGGCAGGGACCATAGGGGGACCCAAGGAGGAGGGGGGTCCCAGCCAACCCCCCCCCCCCCATCCCCCCCCTTCAGACCCCCCTCCCCCCCTTCTACTCCATCCCTGCCTTGCAAGCAACCACACCTCATGCCCTCCTCCGAAATCAGGGACGCAGATTTCAGACCGCCCCACCCACGCCCATGGCCCATGGGGAGGAGCCCCTTCTTTGAATGGACCATACGTCACCACTGCTCAGTGGGTTGGGGGCTCATTCGTGCGTCTGCCCGGATGCCCCGTTTTGCTTTCCCTGAAGGCGAATGGGGGATGGGCGTGTACCCCCCGACTTGTGTGTGCTCAAGATGCGCAGAGTTGAGCACGGAATTCAAAAAAGCCCCCGCCACCCCACAAAAAAGTCGACACCCCCCCCCCCCCCCCGGGCTCACGGCTCATGGCTGTGTGTTGAATGTGCGCTAACCAGCACCACCAGGGCACAGTGAGCCCGAACCAAGATCCCAGGAGTACCGGCCGAATGGGGCCAGCGTCAAGCAGGTATCCCAGGGACTGACCCTGACCACCATGCACGCCACTGACCCTGTAGAGTCAAAGCCCCGCAAACTTGGGTACGACAGTGTACATATGGAAGGTAGGGACAAGCGAACACTGGCGGAAGCACCGGGACAGTCGCCTAGCAAAAACCCGGACGCACTGCTGTGAACTTGCTGAAGAACAATGGCTGGAAGTGTCTATGGCGGGGACATCCAGCTCAGCCTACCGACCAATTGAAGCCCCGGGCTCACGCCGCAGGTGTTGGGGTCCATGAAATGCCTCATGTGGTCTCGTTGCTGCAATGGTCAATGTTCTGAGGAACCGCAGGGAAGGGGACGAGGGAGGGTCATCAGTGGGTAGTTGTTGTGTGTACATGGCCGAGCATACCCCCACCACCTGACCGCCAATTTGATGCCAAGCCCCAAGATCATGTTCCACAGTCCCACCCCAAACCCAAGCCTGACCTCAAGTCTGTTCTAATTGAGGACCCTGCGTTGGAGGCGTGACCATCATCATTGACCATCGGCATCACTGACATCGCTCAAATGGGGGCAAATGTCAGATGCAAATCTTATGTCCTGAGGGAGCAGTGCCTTGTGGGCCAGGGCTTTTTGGGGGGGGGCTTGGGGGGTTGTCGACCGCTGCTTTCTTGTTGGCAGAAAGGCACCTGTGGTCTTTTGTCAGTCGTTGATGAGCATCTGTCTTGTGTGCTGCCAGTGCGTGCCCTCACATTGCACTCGGGGGTGTCCGTGCGTCTGAAGCTAGTGGACGTAGGTAGCTGTGGGTGGGTTTGAAGGGTTTGGTTCTGAGGCAGGTGTGGTGGGTCTAAACGCACGTGGGTGTGTGTGTGGGGTACTGCTGCATAGCACTGCTTGTACCTCTGTGCTGCGTGTACTGAGCGACTGGACCCTTGGTGCAGCGGCTTACCCCTCCAAGAAGTTAGCAATGTCAGTGAGACGTCACACCAAGGTGCTCGCTGATGGAGAGGGATGACTTGGGTGAACCCAGGTTGCAGTGAGCCCCGAGCACCAGTCGCTGAATGTGTCCTGTGTGTGTGTTGCTGTGTGTTGGGTGTGTTAGTGTCTGATCCTGGTCTGTGCTGCAGTTTGCGCTGCAGGATCTGAAGATTGCTCTGGCAAATACTCCAAGTGTGCACCCACTGTTTGTATTGTACTGTATTGTATACTACAAGAGTGTGTGTGGGGTGGGCTGCTCTGAAAGGAAGTGTGGTTGGGTTTGCAGGGGGGGCGTTGCATATTGCAATGTGTTGTACTCAATGCAACCCAAGCCTCCACTGCCCGTTCTGCAACCCTGCAACTCACATAGGGGCTGCTGTCCCGAGATGCCCCAAGCAGCAATTTGTTGATTCAGTTTTGAGAAAGAGAGGCGTCTTTGGATGGAGTTGGGGGCCAGTGCAGCCTGAGAGGGTTGGATCCAGCACCTTTCCCCACACAACGCGTGCATTCGCTTGCCTTGCCTCGCCAAGGCAAGGCAAGCCATGGCTGGCATGGCAGAGCATGGTTTGCTATGGTGTACTTGCGCCTTCTCATATGTGTCGTCATTTTGGAGGTTGTTTCCTCCAAAATTGAAATGCAACGTAGGCGTCAAATTTTGTTTACACGTGCGTTTGGCCACGGCAATGGAATTGTTGAAAAACAAATAGCAGCTTCTTGATTCAATTTTGAGAAAGAGTGGTGTCAAAATTGTAATGCAGGACCACCATTTCATATTCTTTCACAAAAATCATGCCCAATTCTGAAAAAAGTGCACAGGTCTTTCGGAGGGTGGGTGGGGGCTCCAGGGCAGCATGGTATACATTGTATATGGTGTCGGGGACTGTGTAATAGACCACGCCACACCAGCCCCGCGTTATAGGCGTGCCTTGGCGTAGTGGGAGGAGATTGGGGGTAGTGGGTAGGGTAAGCAAGGGGGGGGGGGGGAGTGGGTAGTGCCCTAGGCGGGGTTGTGGGTAGTGCGGAGGCGGGGGGGGGGGCTAGTGGGTAAGGAGGGGATGGTGGGGGATAATGGGTAATGTTTAGTGGGGGGGGGGGGGCGTAGGAGTGACGGAACCAGGGACCTTTTGGACAATTTCAGACCCCCCTGGCGCGGTGCCTGCACCCACCTGTAGAAGGACTGGCGACCAGCTGCCCGCCACTGTGGTGTGGGCTGTGTGCTCCATGGGGGCCGACTGCACTTGAAACCAGCGAGATGGTGGGAGTGTGCCGAAGTGCCACCCTCTGGGGCCGCGGCTAAACTGGGGACAGGGGCAGCAGAGGCCATAGGGGTTTCAGAGCCATGGCGGAAGAAGAGGAGAGCATATGCGTAGGTGCACGTTGATCCCGCTACCCCTCGTACATGGAGGATGACACCAAGAACCACCTCCACGCGGTAACTACCCCCTTTGTAATAGCCACGCCCTTGTCCAAGCTAAGTAGGCGTAGGGACCGTAAATGTAGTGCAGCCACACATTTGCCAGTTACACAGTGTCATGGACACATTTGTTGTGAGTGTTTGCCCACTTGATCCCACCGATGAGGATGGTTGCATTTCTCTTCCTCAAGTGATGGTTCTTGTGACTCCGATGATAATCCCGATGAAGTTATTTGGGCTAAGGCTGCCCAAGGTGTGTGGGGAATGGCCCATGTCTTTCACGGGAAGTTGTATTTTACAAGAGACCACATGCAAGGAAATTTTATTCTCAAGAACTTGAAGTTGCCCGAGTCCAAACCGGCCCCTAAGCCTCGGGCAAAGGCATCTTCAAAGGCATCTTCAAGTGGTGAGCATGTGCAATTTTTCCGCATGGACAATGATTGCAAGACATGTACACGGCAACTCAACAAGGATGCCACATGGTGAAACAAGCGGTTTATGACCATCACGAGGAGGCAAAAACCGCATTATGCCTCCATCGCAGGTGCAGTACCCACATACGACTGCTCCAAGCATACACAAAACAATACCGTCAGCACACTCCGTATGTGCTACTCCAGCAATCCGAGCGGATCAGCTAGGGGTGCCCAGCACATGACACATCCCAGGCCACATTAGACTACTACAACACAATGACTAAACCACTGTGCCAAAACCTCTTCTTCCAATGCAAACCCCATCTTGTGCCAACCACTTCCCAAATGCGACCAGGCACATTGGCGCCCCAACGAGTGGGAGATCCACATAAACTGATAGCCACCTCTACAGGGAAACCATTGGGAACAGCCAGGAGCTAGGAGCTGATTCCCATATGCTGACCCAAGCACAAAACCTGTACTTACACCACACTTGGCCTCGCAGCCCTTGGCACCAACCGCCCCCTTCCCCAATGTATCGCCATGCATGCATCATGTTGTTTGTCTTGGCAACTCTCACCGCATTCAGGTGGGTTGGACCACACGAATTGAATCATCCCAGTGGTCAACGAGGAATGAGGATACACAGAAGGGGCCGAGCCGTCCCCTGTGGACGTAGTCTTTCTTCTTTTTTTTTTTTTTGGTCAAATGGGCCAACATCAGGGTTTCGGTCCACACCGAACACAATCCAAAAGTGGCATGAAGAGGTCCTAGTGGTTTCTTATCAAGAGACTGCCATTGCAAGGAATCTTGCTGAGGCTGTACCCCCTCTTGAAGAGTGTGGCGTGCTTGATGACGATGCTATTGTTCAGAATGAGGCACCAATACCTACAACATTACATCATTGCTGGAATTGGGACACGAAAGCGAGCCTGTCCCTCTTGAATATCAAAGAGGGTGGTGTGGTTGATCACAATCTGGTTGATGAAGATGAGGCCTGACGAAAAGAATAAAAATGATATTGAAAGGCAAAACAAATCCCACCCCTCTCGGAGGGGCCGATGTGGGTGGCTGGTCATTTGACAAGAGTGGAAGGGTCATGCCTTGATTGGGTGGATGGTGTTTGGTTGCAGGCGCCACAAACAAGTATTATTGTAAACAATTATTACTAATGGACAGCCCGCAAATTGA
The DNA here is from genome assembly GCA_964036045.1 of Eutreptiella sp. 'Long Island Sound 2002'. Lineage (NCBI taxonomy): Eukaryota > Euglenozoa > Euglenophyceae > Eutreptiales > Eutreptiaceae > Eutreptiella > Eutreptiella sp. 'Long Island Sound 2002'. The sequence goes on from OZ038381.1 coordinate 21,184,035, forward strand.
CACAAAAACCCGCCAAGCAGCAGCAGTTTCAACAGCAGTAAGGCGCACCAATGGCATAATGCATGATGTGCAACTGAGTCCCCCGCTGGTGTGCACTGCATTGCTTCAGCATTTTCAGTGTGCGGGTCCCCCGTGCCCTCTTTGAGGAAAATTCTGCCGTGCAATTGTCTGCACTGCTGCCCACTGTCCGTCTTTCCTCCAGAGGCACCAGGCGCCTTTACCATTTGTGCCATGCCGCAATACTGCACAGAATGCCCCCAGTGCCCCGCGGATGTGCCAGCCCCCAGATGCTTCCTGCTCCAAGTCGCTGCCATCGGGGCCATGTGCTTGTCTATTGCCTTTCTCACAGTCCCACTCCTGCGGGGCAGTCCCAAGGGCTCTGACCTGCACGCCGCCCCCATCGTGGGCGCTCGCCCCCCCGCCGCTCGTCTCGCCGCACCTCTGCCACAGCGAAAGGCCGCTGTCACAACATCGACCTTCCCGGTCGCCCGCAGTGGCGCATCTTCGGGGGGCGTGCAGACCGCACGGGCCGTTCGGGCCGATCTCGTCGATACCTCGTTCCTGGGGACTTTGCGGCTGCTGCCCGCGTTCCTATCGGGGCTGACAGCCGCTCTCATCTTCGTCCGCTGCCAGAAGGCCCCTTTGGCTCCGCCGGGCAGGGCCCTGCGCAGTGCGCGACACCCAACGATGGCACTGATGACTGCAGGTGGCGAGAGCACCGGCCTGCGCATCGGGGCCCCTCTGAGGGAGGTGCTTGCGGCGGAGCTGGGGTCGACGCCGACTGCGGACGTGGCGGTGGTGCTGGACGCCATCGCCGAGTCCTGCAAAGAGATCGCCGGGCTGCTGCAGCGCGCCAGCCTCGTGGGCCTGCTCGGGGAGGAGGGCGGCAGGAACGTCCAGGGGGAGAAGCAGAAGAAGATGGACGTGGAGGCGAACCGCCTCCTCAGCGCCGCCCTGGAACGCACCGGCCTCGTCAACGCCGTGGCCTCGGAGGAGGAGGCCGGCGCGGTGCGGCTGCCGCGGGGGCGGTACGCCGTGGCGTTCGACCCCCTCGACGGGTCCTCGAACGTGGACTGCTCCGTCCCAACGGGCACCATCTTCTCGATCTACGACGCCAGCGCCCCCGACTTCTCGTTCTTGGGGCCGATGGACAAGATCCTCGTCGCCGGGTACGCCCTGTACTCCTCCGCCGTGAGCCTCGTGCTGACGTGGGGCGCCGGCACGCACATCTTCACCCTCGACCCCGAGACCCGTCAGTTCGTGCTGACCCGGGCCCACTGCCGCTGCCCCCCGCGCGGGCCCTACTACTCCCTCAACGAGGGCCGGTCCCCGGACTGGCCCGCGGGGCTGCGGCGCTACATCGACGACGTGAAGCGGGGCGCGGGGCAATGGGGCCGGCGGTACGGGCTGCGGTACGTCTGTTCTCTGGTGGCGGACATCCACCGCACCCTCTTGTACGGGGGCTGGGCTGGCAACCCCCGCCCTCACCTGCGGCTGCTGTTTGAGTCCGCCCCCATCAGTTACCTGCTGGAGCAGGCGCAGGGGGCCGGCAGCGACGGCCGCGCGCGCATTCTGGACACCGACCTGCGGACGCTGCACCAGCGGTCCCCCCTGTTTGCGGGCAGCGCGGAGGACGTTGCGGAGCTGGAGAGCTACGGGGACGTGCAGCAGGGGGCTGCGAGGTACGAGTGAAGTGTGGGTGGACTGCAGCGGGTGTTGTGCCAAGGCGTTGTCTCATGAGGAGAACGCCTCGTGGACTGCGAGCAGTCTGGCCGCTGGCGTCTGCCGGCTCGGACATGACCGGATGGGGCAGGGTCCTACTGGGCCACACGCCGGACGCAGCACGTTCCTACTGAGTTCTGGTGGTGCACGGGGGCGGGTATTACTGAGCGGCTGTTATTACGGGGCCGATCGCTGCTGAGAACCAGTTCCCCTGCTGGACGCCAGTGGCATGTCTGACTGCGAGCCTCGTGGGTATTGTGTCATTTGCCTGACCAGCGAACCCTTCATGATCGGGAAATCAATGGCTGATGCATCGGGGCAGATGCGAACGCAGTTGATGAAGATCAGGACTCGGACGCGCAAGCGTTTGGAGTCTGGCGCGGTGCTGTGCGTCGAAGCGGATGCGGAGCCGGATGCCCCACGATGCACCGACACCATTTTCTATTGCGTGGGTTGATTCCTGAATCCCTGTGGGCCCTGTTCCCTGGTCCGGGGGGCATGGCAGCCCCTGCCGGGCAACGGGGAAGGGGTTTGCAAACTGGGTTGCCCTGCCTGTCGCCTCCCTCGGGGTCCCGCTGGGAATGCCTGTCACGGCACGTCGCAGCACGAACGCGTGCTGGCTGCCTTCAACGCCACTGCTTCTCTGACGCACGAACTTGGTTAGCCACTGCCCCCTGCACACACAATTCCCTCCTCTCCACACATGTGATGCCTGTCTGATTCACGAAACTGGTTTGCAAGCCCCCTTGCACGCACAGGACCCTCCTGCCCACACTTCTGATAAACCAATTTAATACCCAAGTTCATCTGACCGCCCCCCCCTCCCCCCCCCAATTGTCTGCCATGTGCCCCCGATCTATTCTATTGGATACCTCCCTCATTGCCTATGTTACGACCCTGAAGCATGAACCCGATGAGTTGGCTCTCCCCCTATTGACCATCACCCCCTCCCTGGTCTTAGGCACAATAGGCAAAAGACTGGTAACAAACTCTCAAAGCACATCCCCAAGGTAGTCGGTCCAGGGCTTCATCGTCCCCCCCCCCCCCCTTCGTACTCGGCACCCCCCACCACACCAGTACAAGACACAAGATTTTCAATGTGTGCGTGCAGTTGGTCGGTGCATGCGGCTTGCTGGCGACTCAGGCCAACAGGGTCCTGTTGTACCCCCCCCCCCCCCTTGCGCTAACACGGGCTTGTCCAAACACGGAGACCCCGTGTTTCCGCACTTTTGGTCCTTTTTTTGAACCGTCGTTTTTGCGGTTCTGATCCAATAGAGAATGTGGTTTATAGCTTTGTGCAGGATGCAGGAAGGGTCAATATGGGTGACAAAGTGTTGCTACAGCTATAATTCCATGTGCTCTTGTACTCTGGGGTGTATGCCGGTCTGTTGGACACTCTTTCATAGTCATGAACGATTGGTTGGGCCATGCCTGCAACTTGTGTTCCGCAGTACGTGCCGCGCGCTAACACGGGCTTGTCCAAACACGGGGACCCCGTGTTTCCGCACTTTTGGTCCTGGAACCAGAACCTGGCCCGTGTTTGCGCAAGGGGGGGTTGGGTTGGGTTGGGTTGGGTCAAGGCCTCGCCTGGTCGCCTACCCACGGTCCGCGCCGCCTTCCCTGCCGGACCCGACTGGGCGGCCGTACCCGGGTGTCCGGTCACAAGGCCTGCCGGACTGTTGACCGCCCCCAGACCCCGCGGTGGCGCTCGCGGGCGGGAGATGCCGCCGTGCCTGTGTGTATGTGCCCTTGTGTGTCTGGGGGGGGGGGCTGTGGCACACCTGCTTGCTCCATTGTTGTTCGGCCGTGGCGCACATGGCACGGGGAAGTGTGTGCCTGGTGCTCCAGGCCCCGGCAGGGAGGCTGGAGAGCCTGACTCTGAGCCCGCCGGGGGAGATGTGGGCCTGGGCTCGCAACCTCCACGTCACAAGGACATACTACCCAACCACTCCACGACTGCCTATTGGCACGGGAAGGCGGTGGTACGTGGCACGACTGGGGTCAGACCCGCACTCCTTGACTGCCTTAGGCACAGGTGGTGCTGCCTCGCGGGCTGGGTCCGGCTCCCACGGCCGAGGGCGTACCCCGGGCAGGTGGAGGGGCACCAGGGCGCAGAGTGTGCTTCCCTGCCCTGGGTGCGCAAGGGGGGGGGGGTAGGCTCGTTAGCGCATTTGACGGGTTGAGAGCAGTCTTCAGCTCCACTTTCACTTGCTTGGCCCTGCCTCTCCCTTTACCCCCATATGTGGCAACTGCTCACCCCAGGGCATGCCGGTAGCAAAGCCCATTGGCCAGCCGGAAAAAACAAGCTGAGTAACACACAGGGCACTCACAGTTCACAGACTCAGGGGAATGTGCTCAACTACAACACAGCCAGTGCCATACCCCTGGCCCCATTAATATGCACACCTTTGTATGCATCCCCCATCTGGGAGATCACGCTCTGGGAGGGTGCTGGTGGCTACCTCTGAATACCATTCCTGCAGCTGCAAGGACAGTGTTTTGCAAAATGCCGCTCCCCCCAACACACACACCCGACCCGAGGACGCCAGTGTGGCCATACGGGTCCAACCGGGAAGACCTGGTAAAAACGGTACTACCTCCCCCCAACACACACACACACACACACACACACACACACACACTTTCTGAGTGTCTATTTTTTTTCGGATGTTTTAATGTGCAGCAATGGCAGATTCCAAAGCAAAGCACCGATTCCTTCTCCGCAACCCTGAAAATGGCGACCACAATCAGTATTGGTACTCCGCCGCCACCATCGACGCCATTTTGGACGAAATCGAGGCTTCCGGGGCCGCCAGTGCAGCATTTGTGTCGACCCCAAGTTTGTACTTCTCTGTCAAGAATCTGCAGTTGAAGGGGGCATCAAAAGTGTTGGATTTCGACAAGAAATGGGAAAAGGATCCGGGGTTTGTCTTCTACGACTTCCACGTGCCGACAGATGTGCCGCCGGAGCTGGAACACCAGTTCGACTACGTCGTAGTGGACCCCCCCTTCATCACAGAGGAGGTGTGGGGGAAGTACGCGGAGACGGTCCGATTCCTGATGAAACCCGATGGCAAGATCATGTGCACCACCATCCCAGAAAATGCCAATATGATGGCGGGGCTGCTTGGGGTGAGCCCTGTCGCCTTTAAGCCTTCCATCCCGAATCTGGTGTATCAGTACTGTCTGTACCTGAACTACCCCCCTCTGGTCTTGAGTCGGCCCAACCCAGAGATTCCGGAGGAGGAGTAGGAGAGCGCCGGCACTTTGCAGACTATGGCAGCAACTTGGGGTGCGCTGGGACAGGGCCTGTCAGGCTTGCACTTGAAGGGGGAGGGGGGAATTCCTTCCTTGGGTGCCACCCGCTTCTGACCGCCCCAATGGCACTGCATCCGAGCAGTTGGTGGATGGATCTTGGAAGGGTTTTTCGCCCATTTGTACACGAATATCTACGAATGTCTACGAATAAGAGGAGAGCCAGGAATTCCGAATATCTACGAACATCAACAAATATTGGGAATGAGGGGTATTGGGATTTTGCCGATTTGTGCTGCCGCTCTGTTGGGGTTTCTGGGGTGGTCATTGCGGTTCTAAGTGCCTGTTGTTTGTTTCTGGGATTCTGGGACACCTGATGATAGGTGGGGGGGATTCTGCTTAGTGGCTGTGTATACCGCTGCAGTACCACAGGCAGGCATCTTAGGATGCCTCTCACAGAAGGCGATGGTTTGAACAACGTCAGGACACTTTGTAAGGGCTGTTACCTCCTCCATGCGGGGATGGTACTGCCCAGAATCGACTTTGGCTTGCATGTTTACATGCAATTCGTCGCGTGTCAATATGCTTTGGGGGGCACACTGCATGCCAAGCCTTTGCGACGCAGGGAAGCAGGCCCGTTTCAAGGCAGCCTATAATGCTGGTCTGGCCAAACTGCAACAATATATTGACAACCCTGCATGCGCTGTGTCATTTTATCGACGTCTCAGGGTGTCTGATCCCCGCAATATTGGTGACATGGATGCTCCATGGGCATCAGTTTCATATTTGCTTGTAACGGAACCCAGCCCTGATGCCAACGGTGATTTGAAAGAAAGAGAAGATCAATTTGGCCTCAGAGTGGCATAGGTATGGACCGTTACAGAGACACGCAGTTCACAATCATCACGCTATTGATATATTTTGGCAAGCATTTGGATCACACACGCGTTCTTGCAATCAAGTTATCACTGGTGTAGTGTGATGAGCGTGTATGCCCCACACACAGCGTCCCGCCTGCTGTGCTGACATGTTCCTTTATGCTTCAGAGCCCGCTACCACGACAGCCTCGTCTCCTTTAGCTGTGTCAAAAAGGTTTCTCATCATGATAAGGCAACGGCACCTCATGAGATTCAGGCTTACAGCAAAACCAGCAATTCAAAGGTATATCTTGAAGAAACACGTTTGCCACCCATGTACGCTGCCAAACTGAAGCATCCCATTGGGAAAATTGTGAATCGGAAGCACCTGGACCCCACATGGGATGGACGGGCTGGTAACAAAGAAATGAGCCTGCGACGGTTTTGAAAGAGGCGGCAAAAGCCAGCAATGGAAATGCCTGATCGTGACAGAAACGACACTCTGAAGTATGAGATTTAAAGGCTGTCAACACTGTCCCTCGTTCGAAGGGAAACAGAGACAATTTGTGGTGTACAGTCCAGGCCTGAAATGGCAGCCGGCTAATGACATCAGCAGTTGGTCATGGCCAAATTCGGAGGTTTTGCAGACATCCCCTGACCCTTCAATCGGTTTCAGCAAGGCCGCAGCGCGAGTCCACAGTTCTGTCCAGGCCAATAGTTAACCTGTCCACCATTTACACATCCCTCTTCTGCGTATGTCTTGTGGCTGCACCCTGACTGATCTAACTCAGCAGGCAAATGCAAAGCCCGTAAACACCTGGCATCTGAAGTCAATTAAAGGCAATACAGAAAACTGACAGTAATGGGAGGGGGTGAGAGAGGTTTGATATCCGTCATTGCAGGGGTCCATAGTGTCCAAATCTGAGGACATTTCAGGCGGCAGAAAAATTCTTGGCATTGGCATGGAAAAACGGGGAAACCGGGGAAAAGGCAAGTAACTGGCATGGGAAAACGGGGGAAAACAGGGAAACCGGGGGAAAATGGGAAAATTGCATACCTGGTCCAGACAGCTCCAAGTTGCTAATGGGGGGGGATGGGATGGGGAGAGACAAAGGTTGCAGGCAGAATTTTCGTTGCCCCTGTCTTCCGTGCATCTTGCCCCAATCTGCACCTTGCTTCACTTCCAGAGAATGATACAATTGCCACTGTGAGTCGCAATGACGATGACAATGACAGTGACCACAGTTTTGTCATGGAATTGGGGTCCCCCCCATTGAAGGGGGGGACCCTCTTTGTCAGTCAGTCACAGGCCAACATACCCCTTAAACCCCTTTCCCCTGCTCTCAAACCGTTCCCCAAACCTGAGCACGTTCTCCGCTTCGTGCGACCGCCAAGCCCTCAACATACTCCCTATAGAAGCAGACAAGCTCAACGTCATTGTGGACACCATGGTACGCCCGCAGCAAGCAGGCTAGGACCTGCTTCTAGACAGTCGCAATGTGAAGGCGGTATGGAGAAAGTAGACTTGGGTGGCAGAGGAGGTGCTATTGGCACCTTGCATCCCTGGGCACATGGCGTGTGTGCGGACACACCATTGCCTAAAGCCCCATCTAAGAAGGAGCGGGGTTGGGGCACGATGAAACTAGTGCGCAAGGTGCGCCTCTATCCGCAGTGACACCGGGCAGCACAGGTACCTTTCACATGTCCACCGGCCCAAATCCACGCGCGGGGCAGGGGGCACTCAGGAGTCTTCGCAGGGAATTGTTGGCGGTGCCGGCGGAGCGCCCGTGGACATGCGGGGTGCAGACTGCATGCAAGGCGGCACGCGAAAGGCTGCAGCGCCTACGGGCTATGGGTGACGAGTACAGTAGCTACCGACTTCGAGTTCTCCCTAACCGGCTACCAGGGCTCGAGTCCCCAGAGGGACTACAGGGACGCCTACAAGCGAAGGAGCAAACAATCTTGCGGCGTCAGGGAGAGCAACGGCTCAGCAACTGGAGCGCCTGGCTCGACGAAGCATGGTTCATGAACTAGGGCGCGGTATATAGGTGGATGCGGGGTGACAATTGCGAGCCGCCGGTTGTTTCTCTCCCGCGTTCAGACGGCACAACCACGGCAAATATCGCATAAATTGATGACTTGATGCGACTTGATGCGGTGTGGGCCCCATCAACTGCAAGTATGCGGAGCAGCCTGAGCCCGGTGTATTTGCCTTCATGGAAGCGTATGACGCGCACCTGAGGTGTGTACCCATGATCACCCGCCCACTTACAGACAACGCTTAGTGTGGCGAGCCAAGGGAATGCGGCCTTCGGCACTTGGGCTCGATGGATGGTCATGAAGGACACGAGGCCCATGCTGTTGGCCCCAATAGTGATGTTGGACGATTTTCTCCGCCTGGTGCAGCAGGTTGGACAATAGCCCGCAGAGCTGACTCGCGGGTACAGGCCGGCCTGCAGTGCGGCGTGCGGGGCGGCCATCACGCAGCTGCTGTTGGAGCTGGGTCACCCAAAGGGTTGGCGGTTGGCAAGCATGGGACTGGATTACCATAAGTGCTTCAACCTGATGCCGCAGGGCATGGTGCTCTAAGTGTCCTCCAAGCAGGGGTTCTGCCCGGGAGTGCACCACACGTTGCAAGGGATGTATCAGCAGCTACGGGATGTACATACACTAGGCAAACGCCTAAGAGCGTCTCCTTTCTTCGTAGCTCTCCCGATGAACTGTGGCCTCATGTGGCGCCGGAACACAAAAAAAAAAGGTAGCTACGGGATGTATCAGCAGCCATGTGAACCTCTGAAGCTGGCATGCAGCCTGGGCGATTGGTGGAGGGCAACCAACGGCATCCTCCAGGGATGCCCGCCATCCGTTATCCGGATCAACACGTGCATGGGATTTGGAAGGCTGAAATTGACAGCCTACGGGAGGAGGTGGTCGTGGATGCTAGAGCCCTCCCGCCTTAGTGTGTGCGTGACAAGGAGCACCCGGAGCACATCGTGCTGGAGGGGAGGGGGGGGGGGTGAGCACACGACAACGCTAGAGGATACGCCGACGACATAAAGGTGGTGGTGTCAGGAGACGAAGCACATCAATGGAATGTGCCCGCTATGGAACGGTGGCTACGTTTGACCGGACAAGAGGTCAACGTGGAGAAATCCACAGTTTGGGTAATTGGGGCGGAGAGGGGCGTGGTAGCCCCTATCCGCCTATTGGATGGCCCAATGGCAACAGAGGAGTTCCGCCGGCTAGGAGTCAGAATATGGGTGCGGTTGGTGCTAGGCAAAGGCCCATTGATGAGATCGCGCATGGAGAGAGGGGCGAGCGTCTTGACGCTCATGCCACAGCTTACCACCCTCCGACGATGCTCAACGGTGCGGTAGCCCTCCACGGAGTCGAACCCGCAGAGGTGGCAAGCCTGGACCTAGCCTGCTTGGAGACATAGACATTGCGAGCCATCTAGGTCCCACTCGGCCCGAGAGGGCAAAGGAAATAGTTTACAGTGTGTTTTCACGAGGGCAGAAGACGTCCCCAATCATGCGCATCAAGTATGAATAGCTGGTTTGGTTAGCCAGAGTAGCATGGGTGTCAAGGGCAGCATAGGTCGTTCTGTAGGCCATCTAGGTATGCGGGACGTCTCTGCCGCTGCACGGCCCGATGCGTAGGGGGCTCAGCGCAGCACGATCACTGGGATGGGCGCAAGGGGGCTGTTGGCGGCATTGGATGGCTCCAAAATAGCATGAGGAACCACAACTGGTAGCCGAGGATTGGCGATGCTATGGCATCGGGTGCGGGATTGCATCCGGCGCACGGCGCTACGGCAGCTCGAGGCTCACACGCGCTTTCTCCACACATTTGGAGACTTTGCGGGGGCCATGGATAGGCGGGCATGCATCACGAGTCTGGAGCGATTCCATGGAGAGACGACTCTCTCCGTGGTGCAAGGGCTCCTGGCAGGGGCCACTTGGACCGCCTCTGAGGCGGTTAGGTAGTGCATGTGCCGAACACAGGTATACCCTAACTACCTGGGGCATTTGGAGGAGACAGAATGCCACGTAGGACTGCCTGCGTTGGGCGACGGAGAGGGGTTAGTGGATGCCGTATATGCAAACGGTAGCAGCAGCTCTGCCGACGCTTGGGCCTGTTGGGCATTGGCCTACCTATCTACAGCGCACATGCCCGGTGCCATCCTGGGCGACGGAAGGCGTCAATGTCAAGGACGTGGACGAATTCATCTTCCGTCTCTACGGGCTAGTGCTAGCACAACTAACAGCGCAAATGCGGGCTGAGCAACGGGCGTTGGCACACGGACACAGCAGGGGCTCTACGGGGGGAACATGCCCAACGCATGGTGCGCATCCTGCAATCGATGCCGAGCGACTGGGCAAGGGAGTGCTAATTGCTGCACATACGCACACCCGGGTCACCCGCGGCTGGGGACAAGCCAAGGCGCGTGGGGGCAATATATCTCTCGGCCAGGGCTTCACCGGCTGGCGCAAGGCGACATTGTTACAGCGCCCACATGCATGGACGGCTGGCAGCGGCACCCACGACCGGCGGAGGAGTCCATGGACTACCACCAGCCGCCGGCACAAAAGGTGGTCCGCCCGTCGACGATGATTCTTAGCTCAGCCGTGCCTGAGCTTTGGTTTTGCTCGTCGGGTGGTGTGTGTGTGCGCATGCGTGTGTGCAGTGAGGCTCTGTACTTGTAGAGCATTTTTGCTTGTTGCCAGCAGACCATAGGTGGTCACACGTAGAGCCTGCTCCGTGACACTTTGGAACGACCCGGTCTGTGAATATGTCAGTTGACGATTTTGCCGTCTTCGCGAAGGGAACAATTTGTTCCCAGTTCATTGATAGCGTTCCCATGCTGGAGATAGCCAGGGCTGCCTCGCAGGTGGAGATGAAGCTGTCGGTGCTGCTGGAACGCAGGTCAGAGTGGGAGGCTAGTTTCGTCGCCAGGTACGGAATAGAGTTGGGGGAGGTGGGGCTGGTGAAGATGATCGCCTCGTATTGCGTCATGGCCCAGTGCGACCTGGATGTGGCGTCGCTGGGCTTTGTCAAGGTGGAGGTACCGCCCCAGCAGCCGCAGACGGTGTCGCCAGAGCTTCAGGAGCTCAAGCAGTTGGTTCAAGGACAGGCCCTTGTGATGGAGGGCCTGCGCAAGCAGTTGGAGGCGGTCAGTGCCAAGGCCGAGGCGGAGTCCAAGAGGAAAATGGCGAAGGTCCCGCCGCTGTGTAAAGCGGAAATCGTGAAGGTGAGGGAGTTGGATTCTAAGCCCCAGTGGATCTTCGCCAGCCTTCTCGCGCTGTCCACCTTGTTGTGGCGCAGGGAGGTGCCCCAACACGAATACGTCTCCAAGTACAAGGACAAGGAAAAGTTCACGGACGCCATCCTGGACGAGCTGGCGCCGGTGGTGGACGCGGACTCCGCGGACACGGAAGTGTGGCAGCTGGAGTCCATGGATGATGACGAACTTACGCGCCTTCGGAGTTTTGTCCAGGCGGTCTGGACGTTCACGGTGACTAGCCTGTCGGCATACAGGGGCAAGAAGGGCTTGGACCCCGGACAGGTCGGCGAGGGGTCGGACGCGGCCGAGGATGCGTCCGATGTGCCTGTGCTGTCCGCTGGTTGTACGGGAGCGGCGGAGGAGGAGGTGGTGGGGCGGCGGCTGCAAGCCATGAAGGGTAAGTTCCGCGTTGAGGGGGGCCGCCGCCTGTACACCGCCAAGCCGGGTGCCGAGCCGATGGACGTCACCAATGCCCCGGTGACAGCGTGTCGGGCATGCAAGAACGCTGGGAGGGGAGTGAAACGGCATTGGTTTCACGAGTGCCCCGGCTTTGACTGATGGGGAAGCTGCCCCATCCGGCCCATCCCTCCCGAGCCCCGGGAGGCCTTGGTGGTTCTCGGACCGCCGGACTTCCGGGATGGCGAGGACGTGGTCTGGCGCCTGGTGTGGGCAGCGTGGAGACGGATATGGAAGGAGGATGAGATCACCTCCGTGGACGCCCTGCAGGCATCCTCCTGGGCAAAAAGCACCATGGGTACGTATTGTACCCACTTCCGCAAGATGGCCCTCTGGGTGGGCTACACGCCCACATCCGAGCTTGAACGAGCGGCGTGCCGCTACATTTTCCAGTTATGGGGACTGGGGTACTCGGGAAGCTCCCTCAAGGTCGCAGTGTCGGCGTTCCGGGCGCTGGAGGACATGGGATGGCTGCCCGCGTTCGTCAGTCGCCGGGTCTGGCGCTGTGCCAAGTGGGCGCCCACGGAGCCGGCCCTACGGCCCTACGCAGGTTTGGACGACCTCCGCAACTTCGCGCTGGCTTGCACGGAGCGACCGCAGTGGACCGTCTATGGGATGGCAGTCCTGGCGTTCACCTGCCTTCTGCGGGTGGGTGAGGCCGCGCCCCTCCGTCGGGGGGGATCCCGGTGTCGGGGATTGGCGTTCCGCACGGTCAAGGTGGCGCCGCGCATCGTGCGCAGGCGACTCGGGAAGTATGCCCAAGAGTGGCTGGGCTGGCTCGATGCCACGGGGGCCACGTCTGCTGTCGTCGGAGCGCAATTCTGTCCGCAGGGACCAGCTTTCATGCAGTCGGTCATGGCTACCGCGTTGGGGGGCAGCGACAACCCCCACGCCAGGTGGCACGCATGGAGGCGAGGGGGCTCCGCGGCCCTGCGATGGTTGGGGCTGCCCATCAAGTGGCTGGCTTGGTGGGGGCGGTGGCTTTCGGAGACGGTGGCAGTCCACTACGCCGACGCGCCCGACGACTTCGTCGTCACGACCGAGGCTGTCCTCCCCTGGCCCCCTGACAACCATGCAGGAGAGTTCGTTTGGCGCGCCGTGTCCCTCCGGGACGTTTTCCCGAAGGAGCTCCTGGAGCTCTGTGCCCCTGATACCGATGAGCCCCCACAATGGGGGGGTGACGGGGATGGGTCGGCAGGAGGTCGGGGTGGATCGTGCCCTGGGGAGTCCGCGAGTCCTGCCGCTGCGGGAGCTGCTGGGAGGGAGGACCGGGCTGGCGCACGTGACCCGGGGGCCCCTCCGGCCCTTACGGCTGTTGAGGGGTCCTCAGGACGCGGGCGCCGGCCGCGGGGGGACGGGGGGGGGGGAAGTCATTGATGTGGATGCAGACCCCCCACCTGCCTCCGCAGCAGGCTCCTCCATCAGGCGGCTGCGCATCGCGGCCCGCAGGACGGGTGAGGTCGCGTCCGTCTTGGGCAAGCGGAAGGCCGCGGGCCCGGCCAGGATTGTGGGTGCGGCTGCCCGAACGGCAATTTCCCGTCGCGTCGGAGCTGGGTCAGTGGGTGCGGGAGCGCCTTCGGACCGGTGAGTGGGACGCCTGGTTGTGCTCCCTGCGGGCTTGTCTGCCCCGCGCACCGCCTGGTTTACTGGAGCGTCGCCTGTTGCAGTTTCTGGAGTGGGGCAGGGAAGCTGCCCGTGATCTCAGACAGCCGGAGTTTCTGCGAGTCTTGGCTGTGGCTTTGTCCTCATTTAGCCCTGAGGTTTGGGAGTCGCTCTTGCATGATTCGACGTCGCCCAAATTGCTTATGCAGCGTATCAGGGAGGAGGTATTGGCGCGGGGTTTGGGGCCGGTGGGGCGTGTGGATATCCCCCGCGAGGTCTGGGATAGTTGTGTGCCGGACGGCTTCGCAGAATTGGTAGGCAGGCAGTTTTCTGGGATAATTCCCCCGTCGGATGAGGCGGTGGTCATGATGAGGGCGTTGCGGGACCAGGGTTTGCTTTTCCCCCTGCCGCCGGGGTCACCTGGGCCCAATGGGGGTGTTTTTGCGATACCCAAGACGGAGGAGAAGTGCAGTTTGATTGTCAATCTGGTGCCCCTTAATGAGGAGATGCGGTCTCGGCCGGAGAAGTTCTCCCTCCCCTCTGTGGAGGTGTTGGCCCTTTTGGCGCAGGTGGCACAGCAAGGGTCCTCCTTTTTCCTCCCCTCTTTTTATGCCCGAGCGCGTTGCATGAGGCCGGTGTGGGATATTCTGTCCCTGCCGGGGGGGGGGGGGAAGAGCTGTGCATGTGCCACATCGACCTGAGTAATTGCTTTTGGTCACTTCAGCTGCCGCGCGAGTTCTGGGGTGCCTTTCGCGTCTCGGATGGAGAGGGGGGGGTGTTGGCTTTCCGGTGCTTGCCCTTTGGGTGGAAGTACAGCCCCCTCCTGTGCCAGCGAGTGTTAGAGGGTCTGGTGGCCGGCGCGGGGCTGTTAGGGGTGCTGGTTTTAATTTACTTGGATGATGTCCTGGTTGTGGGGCGCGGACGCGCGCGTGTGCGAGAGCAGACGGCAAGGGCGGCGGAGGCGTTGCGCCGTGCAGGTGCTGTAGTCAGCCCAAAGAGTACGTTGGAGCCTGTGCAGCGGCTGGTGTGGCTGGGGAAGGATATTGATTTGCAGGGGGGGGAGGTGCGGACTGCTGGCAACGCGTGGGAAGCTCTGTTTGCGCATTGGTTGAGGTTGTCTGTGGGACCCTGTAGGGTAAAACGGCTGCAGCAGTTCTTGGGGCGGGCACAGTGGATATGTCGCCCGGGTTCTGGGCACAGTCCGCACCTGTCTGGTGTGTGGGCTCATGTGCTCTGGGCGCCCCCCCGGCTGCCGTTTACCCCAGTGCGTTTGCTTAAGTCTATGTGCGTGGCGTGCGTGCTTGCCAGGAGGCAATGGTCAGTGGTGTCCCTCCCCAGGGTGGTGAAGCGATCGCCGTTGGTTGTTTACGTCGACGCGGCGCTGGACGCGGGTGAATACCGGCTGGGCCTGTTTTCGATGGATGTGGGTTCTCGATCGGTTGTGCCCGCGGAGCAGCCGCCCAACCAGCAGTGTGCGGAGGCTGCCGCGCTGCTCTGGGGCTTGAAGCTCATCCTCAATGTAGGCGTTCGGGAGGCCCATTTGTTTGGGGATAATGCGGCGGCGCTAGTGCAGTTCCTACGGTGTAAAGCCAAGGTGGGGCGTAAATTCCAGCAGTCCATTCTGAAGCGTTTCCGCTACCTGTGGGCGTCGTGCCCAGGCTTCACGGTATATATGCACTGGGTGCGTGGTTCACATAATCCCGCTGATCCTATCAGTAGGTTGAGTGACAACTTCAATGGAGATCTGGGTTTGGCGCGCGAGGTGGCGGCGCGCAGGGTTGGGGATCTCTGGGCCTTTCCCGATAGGCGCACGGTTTTTTTGTGGACCCTGGGGGTGCCAATGGGGCCCTTTGTTCTGCCGCATTCGTGGAGAGCGGGCCTGTGGTCCCCGGGGGGTGGTGAAGGGGGGGCGGAGTTCCACGAGGTTTTTTTGCAGTACCGCTTGGAGGAGTCGGTGGGTGCAATGACTTGAGGTCGTGTAGTGCCGTCGCCTGCTTGTAGCACTCGTTTCTCTTGGTGCATGTGATCATGACCCGGCGCCGCCGTAACCGCCGTGCGCGTAGCGGCGGGCGGAAGCGGGGCAAGAGCCGCTCGCGCAAGCGGTCGGAGGAGGCCGTTCAGCGGCGCGCGGCGCGGCGCCGCGCCGCGCTGCGGGAGAAGTTGGGAGCCTTGGTGGGCCGCAGGGCCTGTCACCGGGTGCTCCTCCGGAATGGGGTGCGGCTGTACGTCGCGTATGGCGTGCCAGAAGATCCCAAGGAGAGGGACGACTTCCTGGGTGCCGCGGCCATGGACATCGCCAAGCGGGTTCGGGGGCAGGCGACGCGGCGCACCACCGCGGTTGGGGACCCCGGGGTGAAGCCAGGGGGCAGACACACTTGCGGGGGGATGTGGGATGTGGTGACGGGGTCGAGGGGAGGTCAGAGGGTGGTGGTGTCGCTGACGGACTGGAACGGGGGTCGTCGTACCCCCGTCCCGTATCTATGGGTGCAGGGGTCTTATCCCTTGGTGGTGAGAATAGCTGGCCACTTCAGGCCGTTGGTGTAGTCTGTTTTTTGGGTGGTCAGCCGGTCTCCGAGGGGCTGGGGTGGGAGTGTGCGCTCACCCTTTGCTTTGCGTTCTGTGTCAGGTCTCTGAGTGCCACCCTGGGATGGCCGGGCTGCTTTGCGCCCGGGCATTGCTCGCGCATTTGTGGGCGTTTTTTGGCTTCCATGGCTGCGCCAATGTTCTGGTTGTTGTGTGTGGCTCGTATTCTATCTGCGTTTTGGCAGGTCCAGTGTGCGCAGGCGGGAGCCCTCCGGGCGATTGTCTGTAGAGGCGGCCCTGCCCTGCGTGGATGTCGCGGGCTGATTTTGTGGTTATATGCCGGGCGTTGGTCCTTTGGCCTGCACCGCTGCCACTTTGTTGTGGGTCCGGGGTCCATGCTTTCTTAGGGTTGGAGCTGGGTTGGGCGCTGGCCCGCCGTTTTGAGATCTGCTGCGGATCTCAGGGGTGCTGCCCTGGGCTGACCGGGCAGCTCTGCGACAGGGCGGCAGTGCCTGACGGTCGCTGTACATTTACCGCTTCCTCATTGGCGGCGGCAGGGGTCGTCCACGCTCTCTTGGGCTTGGTCTGCGGACGCCTGAAGCCTGGCGGGTGGCGCCGGTGTGTGCGGGGCGCCTTTGGCGATTTATGTTTGGGGCGGCCGTATACTTCGAGGGTGTGGCGTGCGTTGCGCATGGGATCCGCTGGGTCTCAGACCTGGGGGGGGGGGGGGGGGGGGGGGGGGGTTATGCTGCAGTTTGGCATGAACGAGACCCACGAGGAGGCGGCACACTGACGAGATGTGCCACAGGAGACGTGCGTGTTTTGCCTCGTGTTTGCGTGTTTGCTTGTGGTTTTAGCAAAATCTTAGCTCAGCCGTGCCTGAGCTTTGGTTTTGCTCGTCGGGTGGTGTGTGTGTGCGCATGCGTGTGTGCAGTGAGGCTCTGTACTTGTAGAGCATTTTTGCTTGTTGCCAGCAGCCCACCCGTCCCACCCAATGACGCTATTTGCGACTTCTATTGCCCATACCGGGCTTTTGTGACTGCCCACGAGGAGGCGGCACACTGACGCCACGAGGAGGCGGCACACTGACGAGATGTGCCACAGGAGACGTGCGTGTTTTGCCTCGTGTTTGCGTGTTTGCTTGTGGTTTTAGCAAAACATAGGCGTGGCAGCGACGGCGCCGCTGGGGAGGCCGGGTTTCGTTTGCGGGGGGGGGGGGGTCGATAGAGCCCTCCGGCCAGACCCCCACCCCAAAAGGGGCTCAATTGACAGGACACCTAAAATCCTACCGAGGCTG
>OZ038381.1:21201230-21246230 GCA_964036045.1 Eutreptiella sp. 'Long Island Sound 2002'
GGGGGGGGTCGATAGAGCCCTCCGGCCAGACCCCCACCCCAAAAGGGGCTCAATTGACAGGACACCTAAAATCCTACCGAGGCTGACCCCCGGGCCTCAGAGGTGACCCAGACCCAAAAATTGGCAAAAAAAAAATGAAAATGGGATTTTTGGAATCAGCACGTCGAAGGGGTTGAGAAAAGTCATCATTTGCCACATATTTGGTAGAAAAAAAAATTGACCAATTTTAATGCTCAAAAAATTTTTCGGCGCCTTTTGCGCCAGAGTCCAGAATAAAGTAATTTATGGTGCTTGTCAATTGAGCCCTTTTCCCGAACCCCCCCCCCCCCCAGATCTGGGGTCTCTATTGACCCCCCCCCCACGGCAAGTGAGACCCGACATGCCCTGCCAACAACAGAGGGGAATGCAGCCCCCCCCCCCCCCCCCCCCCCCCACACACACACAAGCACAGAGAACAATGATCTGTTACACTGAACTGAGAGCAATGAAGACCGTGGGGCAGGCGCGGTTGGAGCTAATTGCGGTGAAGCAAACCTGACCCATTGTGGCCCCACACACACACACCCCGAGAGTAGGGGGAGTGAGGGCGGGAGGGGGAGGGGGTCGGAGGTGCAGCCGGGGAGGGTTAGGGGCGGGATTCCTCTCCCCCCCCCCTTCCCCCCCCTCCCGTCAGGGAAGCAGCCGTCGTTCGGCAGCCGCGGGAAAGCGGCCGATCCAAGCAGGGTCTCCAAGGCTCCACCCCCAACAAAGAGAAGAAGGGTCGGGGCAGGGCGGGCGGTAAGATAACTCCAGGACCAGGACCCGGGCTGGCATCTACGGCGCGAGGTCTCTTCGCGCCGGGCATTACGAGGACAGCAGCGCCGGTGGAGCTGCACGAGGAGAGACGAGAGAGGGTGCCTACGCCCCCAAGAGGTTCAGAGGCTCCATTTAGAGTCCCTACATGGGGCAATATATAAGTTGGTCGAGTGACTCAAAAGCTACAGAGGGGGTGGCCGGTGTGTCAAATGATAATAAAAATGTAGTGCCCCAAACTGCACAAATCCCGGAAGGCGGTGCGCACGCCAACAAGAGAGAGGGCAAACCTAGGCAACCCGCATCGGGCATACTATGGAGAAACAGCCACCCAGGTACGGGGCACGGCAGGTCCAGCACTGGGGACACCTGAGTCCCAGGCGCGGGTCCTTCTCTCGCGCCGTGTACGACAAGGGGAAGGCGAAGGGAGACGGCACAAGGCCGCGCCGTCTCTGTGCTAACCCCCGCACGCACAGCGTGCGGGACCCAAACAGGCTGCCCTATTTCCGCTCCCTTTGGAACCGTGGGATTTGGCAGTTCCTTTTCTGGTGGTCTGTGAAGATGAAGTTTGTTCCGTGATTCGGGTCTGGGGGTGGTATTCCAGGGATGCCGATGACTGTGCTGCCACTTCTTGCCCCTTCCCTCCGTTCATGACCTTCGTGCGCCTCCATAGACGTGGCTATCGGCCACAACGCTGCATTTTGCTGCTGCCGTCTGTTCGGGGCGCACGCAACCAACGCCTTTGTCAGAGCAGCAGGAGGTGTTGTGTCCGTCATTTCCGGTGCTGTTACCGTCGTCTTCAGAGGGGGGTGAGGGATGCATCAGAAGGAAATGGACCTCAGAGGTGGCCCCAGAAGCGGTTGGACAGGCGATTTGGTTGGAGGTTGCCAAAGCGGTTGGGGGCGGTTACTGTCGGTTACAAAAGCCGTTGAAGCTCGCACTTGGCGTCAGGGCGACAGTGGCTGGGCATAGGCTGGGCGCACTGGAAGGGGGTGGGGGTTATGCACATGTCAATCAAAGCCCTGGCCGCTGTTGCCGCATTTGTGACTGTGGTCAGGGGGCCCCTTCTCCACAAAATGCACCCCGAGACCGCCTTCTGGTCGCCCATGCGGAGGGCGTACTTCGGCTGCACGCTCCTCGCCGTCGTTCTCTCGGTGACGTTGAGTGCCATCGCGGGGCTGATACTGACGCACGAGAGCCACAAGGAGCTCAAAGCCCAGCAGCGCGCAACGACCCAGACCGTCTCCAAGAACTGGACGGTGACTCTCGAGCGGGGCCTGAACGACGCCATGGGGGCCGCCATTTCGATGTCGGCGTTCGTGAGCGCCTTGGGCACGGTGCCCCTCCCGCACGACGACCGGAACGTCTCCAGCCGCATGCAGGTGCTGGACCCCGTCCGATTTTTGCGGGCCGCGAAGGTACTGCACGAACAATTTCCGGGATTGGCTTCTCTGCAGGTGTGCGTGTGGGTCCGACTATGGGGTGGGAGGCAGGCTATGGACGGCCTGTGGACAGAGGCGCGTGGACAGCACAAACAGTCAAACGACCCCGGCAACAACCAGCACATCTTCAATACGCCAATTATTGGGCGCCGCTGACACGCAAACGGCACACCATGCCACATTCAGCACAGCCCCAACACGCCAACTACTGGGCTCCGCGAACGCGGAAACGACACCAGCAAGAGCACCGGCCGCAGCGGCCGACAGAAAGTAGCGACCCGACGCAACATGCGAAGGGAAGAACGGGTGACCGTCCAGGGCCCCGTAAAGGAGCAACAACGAGACGGAATGTCACACTGGGGGATTGGGGTCCGCAATCTTATGCAACTTTTCGCAATTTCGCAATTTGCTTTCAGAATTGCTTTCTGCGTGTCGCCCTCGCGTGCGTGTTGGTGCCGTGGGTGTCCCCTGTGCAGAGGTGTTGCTCCTTGAGGCTTCGGGAGGTTTGGTTACGGCACTGCAATGTTTCCGCCATTTTGCCGAATTGGATTTGACACTCCCTGACCGCCCCCCCCCCCCCCCCGCCGCCGGTGTTCTGCTTCGGGGACGGACGATGCCTCTACTGTGGCCTGCTCACCGCTGCAACGTGCTGGCCCCGTGGCGTCCGCTGCCCTCCTGGCGCAGGCACAGGCTTCACATGCAGGGGCTCCAAAATAGGATTGGCAGAAAGCGTTGTACAGATGCGGGGGAGGGGCTTCCGTTTAAGGCCCCCCCGAAGGAGAGGGGAGGAGCGGGGGGGGGGGGGGGGAGTATAAGAAAGGCCATCCACCACAGGGGGAGGGGGGTTATCCCTGCCGTCTCCCCCCGTCCCCAGACGAAAGTGACAGTCGTTGGAAAAAGCGAAATTTACAATAGGGCAACTCTGGTTGGGCCATTTTTGGTACACAAAATTTTGGGACCCAGACCCCCCCTTCCTCCCCTCTCCCCCTGCCAATCTTTCCCTGCACTAAGTCTAGCTCTGCCCCTCGTGGGTTCTTGTGGCCTGGTTTACACGGCGCATGCACGAGTTGCACACAGGGGCGCCATGGTCACCCTCTAAGGCCGGAGAAGTGCCGAGGACGACTGTTTTGCCACCAGCGTGTTGGTTCACTTGACTTTGTCCCTATGTCCTGCATGGATGGCCTTAGTCTGTAGTTATGGGTCAAACTCCAGCAAGGGGCAAAGCCCATGGTACATAGCGGATTGCAGCTTTATTGAACAACACACATCGTTGGACTAAACGCTGAAAGTGCCGATGGCGGGGGCATTCAGTCAGGGAGGCCGGGTTTTCGTTTTGGGGGGGGGGGTCGATAGAGCCCTCCGGCCGGACCCCCCCCCAAAAAGGGGCTCAATTGACAGGACCCCCAAAATCCTACCGAGACTGACCCCCTTCGCCTCGGAGGTGACCCAGACCCAAAAATTGGCAAAAAAAAAAATGAAAATGGGATTTTTGAAATCAGCGTGTTGAGGGGATTCAGAAAAAACATCATTTGCCATATATTCGGTGAAAAAAATTCACCAATTTTAATGCTCAACCAAAAATTTCGGCACCTTCGGCGCTAGAGTCCATAATAACTGATTAATGGTGCCTGTCAATTGAGTGAGGGGGTGGTGTCAGGGACGTGATGCCCCTGCAACTTGCAGGCGGCATCCGGAAGCCTCCCAGGATCAAATGGATCCGAAGGCATTGGTGCGCGGCTTTGGCAGGCTGCCCAAGGGAGGGCCAACCCCCACACCCCCACCCCAACCCCCCCATCCCCCGCTGTCCTTCGCATGCAGCACTGGGGCTCAGCACAGCCCCCAACGTTGGGGAGGAGGGGGGGGGGGGGGGCGGGACTCGGGCCAGGGGCTTAGTTCATCAGTACTCAGCCACTCTCAGTGAATTGGTGTTGAAGGTGCCGGGAAGTGTTTGCTGTACAACGCGTATCACTCAGTACAAGGCACGCGATGCGTGTTGTGTCCTGACAATCGACCCCCTGCAGGTTGCCCCATGGGGTACAAGAACACATGAAGGGGGTGCAGACCACGCCTCACAAGCGTTTTCCGAACCCGTGGGGGGTCTGAAAATTAAAAAACAGTCGATTTCGGATATTCGAATCTTAGGATGTCGAGGCTCCGAACTGCTGACGCAGAATATGCCCCAGCTCTTGCCCTGGGAACCCCCTCAAGCACCGAATGGCCAAATGGGATGAAAAGCCAGCCGCACCAGAAGGTGTTTTATCGGGACAGGGCGTAAAGGCTCCATATTCGTGTCCCCCAAATGGGGACCCGTGCCGCAGTCTGTCATCGGGGCAACGTGTGATGGACCTGCAGGCATCAGGGGGGGGTTTGGGGTGGGGGCCAGGGCTCCTTTTAACAACTCAGGACCACTGGGGGTGGGGGGGGGGCATCCACCCACCCACCCCTGAACCCACCCACTCACCACTCCCCCCCCCCTAAGTGATTGGGTCAAATTTTCTCCGGGCCTTCGACGAATCAAGCATTTTTCTGTGGCGCCTTTGGCGCCTCCAAAAACTCAGCACCACCAGGCGGGGGGGGGGGGGATGGACCTCCCCGCCACACCCCCTAGACCCCCCACCTGAAACGGAGCCCTGGTGGGAGGTCCATTGAGGTGACCGTATCGTCGCCTCACTCGCAATTTGAAAGTCCACCCGCCCACACACGGCGAATCAGTGGTGGTGCGTGCAGTGTGGTGGGTGGTACGCTTAAGCCCTACGGGCCGTATGTGCAGTGCGGCGCAACGAAAAGCACTGCTTCGTACGAGCATGCCCCCGCCCCCCCCCCTCGTTTCCAGCACGTCGGCCTTTCTTGGTCATAGGCGGGGGCCCGGGGGGGGGGGGGTGTAAACCATCAGAGGTGGAGTCGGTTTGCCGGCGGGTGCTCCTGATTTCCTGCTCTTGGGTGTGTTGTGTGGAGGCGTCCCTTCAGGATGTGGCTGTTGGTGTGTAGGGGGGGGGGGGGTTAGTAGTGCAGTTTTTTGGGCGAAAGTTGAGCATCTATACCAATGCTCACAACCGCTGCTTGTTTCAATCAGCCTCTCGTGTTCCGATGCAGCGTTGGCTGGAAAGCCTTTCCCCGTTGAGCAATGTGCGTGACTGTGGGCCAGGGGTGGGGGCACTTTTAAGGGTGAGAGAGTGGAATGTCCAACCCCCACACACAGACACACATCGACAACTTGTGGGTTCGAATCCACCGGCCCCTGCACCGCACCACCCACGGCTTACGTCCCGACGCCCCCCCCCCCCCCCAACCTCACGACACCCTCTCCATGCCCTCACTACCGCCTCCCTGCACCCTCATGCATCGTCCTCGCACCCTCGCGAGGCCCCCACTCCCCAAGGAAGTAGTACAGCCCTGCACCGTAGTAGGACCCACCCCCAGGACCCCCCCCTCCCCAGACCAAAGTGACCACAGTGGCAAAAAATGAACTCGCCTCGAAGAGAGGTTGCAAGATCAAGCGCAGGCATAGGTGTGGTATACCCCCCCCCCCCTTTTGGGGTCGTTCACGTAGCATACCCCAAGATATAGTATTAGACGCCTAACCCCTTGTAAAATGATCATTTTGGAACAGAAAATGATCCCCCCCATGAATTCTTCAATTTTGGCCCCAATACCCCGCGGTACCCAGGTACCTCATTTGGGGTGGGAGGGGGGTGGGAGGGGGGTCAAAACTTCTTCGCGTATTGCGCCCGCTGCGTGTGGATTTGGACCTGGGTCCTGAATAACCTTTTTCTTGTCTACTGACCCCTAACCCATGGCGGGGTCCTGGGTCCAAACTCCGGGTACCCCGGGTCGACGCCCCCTATGGGCCCTTGCCGGTGAGGACTTAGCCGGTTTTGTGTGTCCCAAAATTGCTGTTGTGTAGGCTTTTTGGTGACACTTGAAAAATTTTCACAATCGCTTTTCTCTAAAACCCTTATGTCGCCTTGGAATGGGTTTGGGTGATCATTTGGTAACAATACGGGTACTTGAGCACCCATGGGGACCCACGTAGTGGCTGCTAGGCCTGTGTTGCCAGGGCCATGGGCCTCTTGAAACCCCCCATATTGCTGTTTGTAGGCTATTTAGTTCCCAAGCGGCCCCGTGAGTTTGGGTTAGGGACTTGCAATCCACGCTTTGCTGTGTGGCCCCTTGGGCACGCATTGAGCGGCTGTTTGCTCGGTTGTGACATTGGGGTTTGCTTAGGAACATCTGGTGTGGCGGCCCCAATGAGTTGCACCAGTCAGTCCGTATTTTGTTGCATTTTACACAATTTTGCATTTGGAGGCAAGCCCGTCACCCCCCCTACGGACCATGGGAGCATGTCCCGCCTCAGGTTTGGACTGACCAAAGCAACTCGGCCGCCACACAAGATGAGGCAGAGGATGAGGCAGAAGTGTGTGTGTTGTGTTGCTAGAAGCGCCCCACCATTGCAATTTGTGATGAGTGTAAGGAGCACTATTGTACTGGATGTATTGACACCCACACTTGTGGGACCAATGTTGTTTGTTAAGTACAATACAAATGACATTTGGAGTTGTTGAATTCACAGCTATAGCTTTATTATGCAACGTGCTTTGTAGGGAAGGTGTGCAGTGCAACGTGGTCTACTTGGGGGCTTCTCCATGAGAGGGTAAATCTGGGGCTGAAGTCGGGAGAGTTAATAGAAAAGTAGTAGTAGTAGTAGTAGTAGTAGCGCGCCGGGCAAACATGCCCCCTTACAATAGGAAAATGTTGCCGGGCCGTTTCTGGTACACAAATTTTCGGGTCCCAGAACCCCCCCCCCTTCTACTACTTCCCATCCCCCCCTCTGGCACCCCCCTTACGCCTGCCCTCCTACGTCTTTCCCATAGCTGCAGCCCAGTGCAGTCACCACACAAGCGTACCCTTTGAACGCAAAGATCGGAGCAGACAATCTGCACGACCCTCGTCGCAGCAAAGACGTGTACAAGGCCATTGACACGCAGGTCTGAAGGGCCCCCATTGCTGGTGTCCCCCGCGCGGTGTGTGTGATCCCGGTCCTGAGGGGTGCCCGGACGGCGCGTCAACACCCTCCGCCTCCGCGGTTTGGGGTACAACCGGGAGCCCCTTTAACGGCGCTGTCCTGTTGGACCATCACGTTTCTTGTGTCCTTCACTAAGGACGGGCTGCGGTTGTCGGTGGCTGGATTCGGGTAATCGACGGCGGTTGATGGCCAACCGACAGCGGTTGGCCGATGACCGACCGTCACTCGTCAGCTGGTTCTCTGCGGAGGTCCCAGGGTACCGGAGGCCGGCGATTGTTGTTTTTTTTTGGTCCTCGTGACCGCCCTGCCCTTCAATAACGGCCCCCCCCCGGAGCCCCCCATACCGCGGCAGTGCCGGGCCTGGGGAGGGGCATGGGGCCGATGGGATACGGGCGTCGCAGGCAGAAGCAGACGGGGCTGTCCGTCACGGCGTAAGAGGGCGCGTGCGGCACGCGATCGCTGCGAAGTGACGCGCACCCGCGAGGCCAGGGACCCCGTGTACGGCCCCGGCCCCGCGGCGCGTGGGGCCCGTCGGTCATGCCCCGGTACGCGTGGGGCCGCCCCCGAGCCGGCCTGTTGGACACCCTTTTGTAGTCATGAAGAGGGAGGGTGTGGTTTAGGGAGTTGGGGGGGGGGGTGGAGGGCTTGCGACAGTGGGATCCAGACTTGCCACTAGCGTCTGCCGGCTCAGACGTGATCAGATGGGGCAGGGTCCTACTGAGCCACACGCTGGACGCGGCACGTTCCTACTGAGTTCTGGTGGTGCGGGGGGTGGGTATTACCGAGTGGCCTTCGACACGGGGCCGACTGTTGCTCGGAACCAGTTTCCCTGCTGGACGCTAGTGGCATGTCTGGTCTGCAACATGTCTTCCGTGGTGCGTGCCGCGCGGTAACACGGCACAAGTTTGTCCAAACACGGCGACCCGTGTTTCTGCACTTGTGCCCCCGTGTTAGAACAACGGGGGCGGGGGATTACCTGGCCCCATCGTGTACCAGACGTGCGCCGGACGCGCCCCGCCCCCCGGTACGCGGGGTACAAGCGGCGCACTGCCGACACGCCGCGGGCGCATCACGCACCACGTACCGTTTTGGGGGAAGGGTGGTGGGTGCACATGCCTCGAAGGAGCACTGATCATGGGACCCACATAGTTTCGAACAGTTTATCATTACTAGTGTTAGTTTTGAGGTTGTTTTGTTTTTCTAATTGTCATCACAACAACACACTAAATTCAGAAGTACCATGGCTTTGTTGTGTTGTTCATAATTTGGAAGGTGCACTTTTTGATCCGGATCGTGGCACTTTTTGATCCGGATCGTGGACAGTAGGCCCGTCAAGCAGCGTCCCACTACATGAATTGGTTGCCACAGTGTCCCTTGACCATGTGCCAACAAATGGATGGGCGCGCAGTAATGCGGCACGGCGACGCCATTCCTCATCTTGGCCAAGGTGGCATCCGGATAGTTCTACAGACGCGTATTGGTCCAGGAGACATGGAATGCTTGGCAGCACCACCTCGTCCACAAGGTGACGGGTTAGACACAAGGTCATAATCAGAATACAAAAACTTTGTGCAAAACTGATTGAATTCAGAAAAGTCAGCAAGTTGAGGGTCTTGTACTCAAAGTCCAATTACGGAATTCTCTTATGAAAAGTCAAGAAGATAAATCCGGAGTGCCGATTTATCTTACGGACTTTTCATAAGAGAATTTCCGCGGTAGATGTATCTTATGGGCCGGTTTCATAAGATATTTTTCATATGATGAATCCCGCGCGCGGATGCATCTTATGAAATCGGCCCATAAGATACATCTACGCCTATTTTCTTGTGCGTTGCGGGATTCGGGCCCGTTCCCAGTCGGCAGTGGAGCCACCTCTTCCTCCGGGACACGGTCGATACTGCGGTGCTTGCACTGCTGGCACCCACGGAGGCCCGCTCCCTTCCACAGGCACTGACGGTGGCAGGGCCCTTCAAGCTGCGGCAGGGGGGCGTGGGGCTGCTGGCGCGCTTCCCCGTTTGGCTGTGCGACGACCCCGCCCTCCGGACGATGGACACGTGGTGGGGCCTGAGCACGGTGCTGGTGATGCTGGACCGGTTCCTCGAGGGCCTCCGCATCCGCCACTTGACGGACGCCGGGTACGAGTACCAGTTGAGTTTCTTCGACGCGAACGTGGGGCGGGTCAGGGCCATCGCCAACAACACGGGCCCGAGGGCTCCCAAGCTCCAGGGCAGGGGGACGGTGCAGTCCGTCGTGCACCTGCGGAACGACGTGGATTGGTTCTTCTCCATCAGGTCTGTGCGCGCGGCCGGCCCGTGCCGCGCCGCGCCGCGCACGGTGCACTGTCTGGTCTGCGCACCGCACTGCCCACCGAATGTGCACCGCACTGCCCACCGCACACACTGGGTGGTCATGGCGCACCGCACACTGCGCATTTCCACCTTGCGCACTGAGCACTGCACACTGTGCACACTGCACGTCGTGCACTCTGCACAGGTCATTTTTTAGTGGACACGATTTTTTTTTAGTTGAAAAACGTGGAGGGTAATCGACGGCGGTTGGCGGGTAAGCGACGGCAGTTGGCGGGTAACCGACGGCAGTTGGCGGGTAACCGACGGCGAACGGAGGGTAATTGACGGCAGTTGGTGGGTAACCTACGGCGGTTGGAGGGTAACCATCTGGACATATGGGTTGCATCAGACGGATGAAACAGGAGTCGTCAAAAGGAGCAAAACTGGGGATGTCAGGACACATGGGTTGCATCAGACTAAAGATACCGCAATGGCCATAATATGCAGATTTGGCTGTCCACCGGACACTCCAGCTTTTTTTTTTCCATTTAAACACGTCCTGACTCTGCATTCTGGCCAGCACACTGCACACATTGCGCAGTGCACAACGTGTACCATAGACCTCGCATACACGGCACGGGTACTGGCGGTTGGACAGCGGGTGCAGTGGCTGTGCTGGCCGTTGCAAGACGGTTGGCGGGCAATGGCAGGCGAACAGAAGCGGTTGGGGCAGAAAGTGATCACCGAAAGAGGGGGATAGGGGGGGGGGGGGGTTACGACACCCCGTTCAAGCGCAGGGCTGTGGCGCCATCCATCACTAGTGGGGCTTGTCTCCCTTGAGAACCCAACCCGACGGGGGGGGCGCTCGCCCGGGTGGTGCACAGGTTAGTGCACAGGTGGGCGGCGGGGGGGGGGGGGAGACCCGGTCAGACCGAAGCCCCCCCCCCCCCGTGTCTAACAACGCCGTTTTGGCGTCCAAGGCAGTTCCCGGTTCCGGTTTGGCCAAAAGTCATCCCTGACACATTTTGGATCTTCGGTGGTCCCGTGTGACCCTCCCCTCGTAGGCACTCCATGGGGCATTCCTCGTGCTTGTGGCACTTCGCTGCCACAAAGGAGGGCGGGGGGGGGGGGGGGCCGCTCAAGCCCCCTGCAGAAGGGAGGGGGGATTGGTAAAGGGGCGCTCGTGGTAGGCCAGTCCAAAGAGGCCAGTCTAAAAACGCTGATGATGACTCACCAGGGCAGACCATCCAGGGGAGACGTGGTGCAATAACTGAGCACTCTTTGACACGCGCTTTCCGGTCACTGAAAACCGTTCCCAAAACCCGGGGTCCCAGCTGACGAAGTGCGGAGGAGGGGGGGGGGGGGGCTTGGGGAGGGGGGGGAGCCCCCCCCGCCCCCCTCCTGGGATGAAACTTAAAGCAAACCCCTGGCTGTACCCCCCCCCACCCCAAGCCCCTGCCGCCCTTTTGGCCCCCCATCAGTGGGAGCGGGGCGCCTGCCACACCCTGTGATACCCTCCCCCCCCACCCCCCGCTGAGGCCCCGGGCCTTGTGCCAGGGCGCACGGAGCTGATGGAACTAGCAAGGGTTTGTTACCCTTTCTCATGGGGTGTAGGGCGGCGCGTTTCCTTGGGGTGGAAGGAAAAAGGTTTTGCGTTGGGGGGGGGGGGGGTCGTTGGAGCCCCTTTTCCAGACCCCACCCCCCTCCCTTCAGGGCTCACGTGACGGGGACCCCCGACGGGCCGACGGGGGGGGGGGGGTCCTGAGGCACCGCAACACATGCGGCTCAAAATGATTCCACGATGCGCTGAGTGTTTTGAGGTATGTATCACGGGGGCGTTTTTCTTGAAAAAAAAATAATAATTCTTCCGGGCCGCTTTGCAGCGCAAGTGTTTTGCAGATGAGCATTTGCTCGTGGGCGTAGTATTTCGGCTTCCCGGTCCAACTGCCGCTCTGCGTGAATGTGAATGCGAAGATGTAATGATCAGTTTGCATTTGATTTTTCAACGAAATGAGGCAATATGGCGAGAGCTACACTTTCTGAGTGTCCATGGCCAGGCTTCTGTGGTTTTGAGCAAATGCCACAATATATCAATCAGGATGCACTTGATGCGCTATTGATTCATTGGTGCGCAATTTTCTTTTCAGTTTCAGGGTGGACTCACCGGACGGAAGAGACAACAAGCGTACGATGACGTGCAAAAAGCATGCGACAAACTTTTTTTTAAGCGTAGCAATGGCAGCGCTGTGCGAGTGTGTGACAGCAGCACGTGAGGGGCATTGCAAGACCGCAGGCTGCTGCATGCCTTTCCATCGAGGGCTGTGACCCATCGGTTCTGGAGCAGAAATCAAAGAGATCACAGTGATTGGGCTGAGCACTTTCCCGCTTTGTTGTGTTTGTTGTGTGTTTGTGTGGTGGCGGAACCCTGAATTGGCCACGGGGGAGGGCTGCCCAGGGGCGGGGGGGGGGGGGGGGGGGCTCTATGGATCCCAAAATGGTTGTATAGGTCAATGGATTTTGTGGGCGCCAGAGGCGCCGGAGATTTTGTTTTAAGCATCCGGCAGGGAGAAGATTTCTTCTTTGACCGGATGTGGCTGTACTCAAAATACTCAGAATTTTGTGGAGAATTCACAAATGGTTGAAAACACAAAAGAGACATTTCGACATCAACCCGACCTCCGGGTCAGACCTTGGCTGATGGGAGCCTGAGCGGATGGGCTTTTTTTTTGAAAAACATTTTTGCCCCACGTCTATATGTTCAAAAATCATCAGCACGTCATGGGGATCATTTTGAGGTATGCATATTGGGGTGCCCACTGACCCCCCCCCCCTGAAGTAAAGGGAGCTGGGCGGCTGACCACTGTCAACAAAGTGGGGGGTGGGGGACCCCCCTCTACAACCCCTGAAATGGTTCAACACCCCTTGGGGTCACACCCTGCCAGCCCCCCCCCCATGGAATTGGCCCAGAATGAACATGTGCTGAACAGGTCATTTTCCAACACTTGTTCTATTTGGTGGGTATTGGATACGTTCCGGTGGGGGGGGGGGGGGGGGCATCCCCCCTGGACCCCCTCCTGCCCTCCCCCCTCCGCTCAAGCAAAACCCACGGGGTACAGCTCCCATGAGCCCTTCAGGCACAAAGGGCAGGCCCCGCAAGCGCAGCCACGGCGAAGGGAGCCATGCAGGCCCCAACAAACGTACCGAGGGTCTGCAGAAGGGGGGGGGGGGGGGAGCAAGCCAGTCATCAGCCACCGTCGAATTTGGCCCCTCAGGTCAAGAATGCCATCCACAGGCCCTTGGCCCATCCGCCATGCGTGCCCCACGTCCCGAGAAGGGGCACCGGCCTCACATTAGAACGGCTGACAACCGTAGGAGGACCCCCCTCCCCCTCTCGACCAAAGTGACCATCGTGGGAACAAAAGATATTTACAAAACGGGAAATCACAAGATTTTGGGTCCTACATGTATCTGATGGGTCCATGTCATAAGAGACATCTGCGCTGAGGATGTACCTTATGAAATGTATCTTACGAAATTGGCCCATAAGATACATCCAGCGAGGAAGTTATCTTGTGGAAAAGTCAGTAAAATAAATCAGCACACGGATTTATCTTATAGTCCTCTGGAATGTTCATGGCGCCCCTACGTACCGGGGCGCCACAAACATTCCTCCGGACCGTGAGATAAATCCGTGTACACATTTATCTCACTGACTTTTCATAAGATTATTCCGTCACTAGACCGCCTCCCCCCTCCCCTCTTCTCACGCTGGCCAGGTGCTCGCCATTGAATCGGAATAGGCAGGAGGCAGTACACAAGTGATGGGAGCCCAGGCGATACCACTGTATACCGCCCGGTGCCCAGCCTTGTGAAGGCCCCAGAGGTCCCAGACGCCCCCCCCCCCAATCCTCTCCTCTACCGTTAGCCCGGCCGTCGCACAGGACAGCGGTCGCACGCTGCGCCAGGGGTGCCATAAGGACGCTCACCCTTTTTTTTTTACTATGGCATCCACTCTCTGATGTTTGGTGGCTACCCACCAACCGCCATCGGTTACACACCAACCGCCATCGGTTACCCACCAACCGCCATCGGTTACCCACCTACCGCCATTGGTTACACACCTACCGCCATCGGTTACACACCAACCGCCATCGGTTACCCACCAACCGCCATTGGTTATCCACCGGCCGCCATCGTAGGGCGTATTGGACACTCCGAGTTTTTTTTTTTTTCATTACGGCACCCCCTGCGCTGCGCCCTCCCGCTCACAGGCCCGTCAACCCGGTGCCGCCGCGCCCCTCCCGAGCGCTGGTGTTCGGCATCAGCTTCCTGGTCGGGGCCCTGCTGTGGGTGCTGCTGTGCATCCCCCTGGTCATGCAGTACCTCCTGTTCCGCGAGAAGCGGAGGGCCAACCAGCTCGTCAACACGATGGAGATGGCCATCCACATGGCCGAGGCCATCGCGATGCTGGACTTCGAGCGCCTCCGGGGGATCCAGCGCATCGAGAGCCCGACCCCCATCCAGCGGGCGTTCATCGACATCATCCACCGCATCGAGGAGTTCCGGCCCTTCCTGCCCCAGCACCTGCTGAAGCAGCTGGACGTCAAGTGCGGGAACGTGGACCAACGCGGCTCCCCTTCTAAAGAGCGACTGGTGTGCCGATCTGCCGTTGTGCACCGGGGAAGTTGTGTTTTCACTTCCGGGGGGGGGGGGTCGATAGAGCGCCCCACAACTGGAGCGGGGGGGTTCGGGAAAAGGGCAGGACTATTAATCAGTTATTATGAACCCTGGCAGCGAAGGCACCGAAAATTTTTTTGGGGATTGAAAATGGTCATTTTTTTTCACCAAATATACGGCAAATGATGATTTTTCTGAACCCCCTCGATGCGCTGATTCCAAAAATCCCATTTTCATTTTTTGCCGAGTTTCAGGTCCGGGTCACCTCCGGGGCCCGGGGGTCAGTCTCAGTAGGAATTTGGGGTGGCCGTCAATTGCGCCCTTTTTTGGGGGGGAGGTGTCTGGTCTCTGGTTTCTGGGGCGCCCAGCGTGCCGGCTAGAAAGTTGCCGACACGCTCTCCCTGGGAAGGGCGCAAGGGAGCAGCGCTCGTACGGCTCCTCTGGCCAGGAGGGCGACGGACGCACGCTGGTTTCTGCGGGGGCGATGGGCGTGTGCTGGGGGGGGGGGGGGGTCGCAGGGTGTGGCGCGCGCGCGTTGGGGGAAGGGAGGACCACATTTTGGGTACCTTCGGGTTCCGGGTCCCCCGTGAGGCCGTTTAGGTCTGGGCCCCTCAGCCTCCATCCCCCCCCCCCCATCCCCCGCTGTCCTTCGCATGCAGCACTGGGGCTCAGCACAGCCCCCAACGCTGGGGAGGAGGGGGGGGGGGACTCGGGCCAGGGGCTTAGTTCATCAGTACTCAGCCACTCTCAGTGAATTGGTGTTGAAGGTGCCGGGAAGTGTTTGCTGTACAACGCGTATCACTCAGTACAAGGCACGCGATGCGTGTTGTGTCCTGACCCCTGCAGGTTGCCCCATGGGGTACAAGAACACATGAAGGGGGGGTGCGGACCACGCCTCACAAGCGCAGGTCAAGGGCTCGAGCCTATAATGCGGGTCGGCGCCGAAGCTGCCGGCATTGTTTCGAGCAATTTTGGATTTCACCGGCGCTCTGGGGACACCGATGCGGCAGGGCTATGGAACTCTTTCCGGTCCTCCCCGATCGCTCCCCCCCCCCCCCCCCGGAAAGGGGTCTGCAGGCTCCGGGATACTGCAGTAGGGTGAGGGATGGACCTGCTCAGGCAGTAGTCCTGCAGCCGCATATTTGTCCCGCATGGACCTGTATGTTCACTACAGGAGCCCCACTGCCCCCTGGCCCCTGCAGTGCGGCAGTGTGCTGAAGGAGCCCCAGGGGGGCACCGTGCAGCACAACGGGAGTGCGTCGGTCTGCCCATGTGGCAGTTCACGGGGGCGATGTGGGAATGAGAGATGAAGAAATGAGACGAGATAAAAAAAAAGACGAAATGAGACGAGATAAAAAAAAAAGACGAAATGAGACGAGACAAAACAAACATGACTTTGCGAACCCCATCCGCCAGTCGGCAGTGGAACAGTTCCAATCCTGAAGGCACCCCTGCACATCCGTTTCACATCCCGGGTTCCTGTCGCACAGCACGCCCGGTGCAGTGCAATGACGGATCACTGCCCCCGGGGGGTACCCAAGACCTCCTGCCGCGTGGGCCGCAGCATGCGAAGTCCTGTCCTTGCGGCGGTTGTGTCGGCGTTTGGGCCGCCGCTGCAGCGGCTTGCTCAGCGAAGCGGGGGGCACCGTGCCAGCGAACACCAGCGCTTCCACCGTCCGCCGGCAGTGTGCCCCGCCCACCCACGCACCCACCCACCTCCATCCGCTCCCTCGGGGGGGGGGGGGGGGCAGTGGGTGCTGCATGGCCCCGCGAGGGCTCATATCTACTCCCATTGTCACCAAATGATGACCCACGCTCGGCCCACGGGTCTGGGGGGGTTCGCAAAGTCATGTTCTTTTATCTCGTGTCATTTCGTCTTTTTTCTCATCTCGTCTCATTTCGTCTTTTTTTTATCTCGTCTCATTTCTTCATCTCTCATTCCCACATCGCCCCCGTGAACTGCCACACGGGCAGACCGACGCACTCCCGTTGTGCTGCACGGTGCCCCCCTGGGGCTCCTTCAGCACACTGCCGCACTGCAGGGGCCAGGGGGCAGTGGGGCTCCTGTAGTGAACATAACATCAAGCGCCTGATGATTTGGGGAGGGGGTTTACCAACTGCCCGACAGGGGGCAGCACTTGCACGTCTGCCCGCAAGCCCCCGTGGGAACACGGCCCCCTGCCGTCCCTGTGGCTGGCCAGCACCCCCCAACGCACCCCCGCCCCCCCCGGGGCCTGTCAGCAACGGCCTGTGCGGGCCTATGTGCACCGCGGTGGGCGCGACACGGTTGGCCTGTTGCGGCCACTGTGCGTGGCTCCGATGATAATACGAGTCGTAAATGCATTTGGATTGACGCAGAGAAGACGACGGGCAGCGCACATTGCGTGGGGAGGGGCCTCTCGCCTTGAAACAGTCCACAGCAGCACGGATCGGCATGCTTGACGTTATTTTGGTGCTTGATAACAGGGGCGGGGGGGGTACAGTGATGTATTAGAACGGCCGTACACCGTAGGAGGAGGGGGGGTACCGCCCCCGACCCCCCTACCTCCCTCCCCTTGGACCCCCTCCCCCCCTCCCTCCTCCTCTTGTAATGTTTGAGGCTGACAGCCAAAATTTTGCTTCGGCGCCTTCGGTGCCAAGAGGATTTACGCTTCAAAATTTTTCGGCCCCCCTTCGGCGTGGACACAGGGGGACCATGGGAGGAGGGAGGGTCCGGCCGAACCCCCCCCCCCCCCTTCAGACCCCACCCCCCCCCTCCCTCCCCCCCTTCTAATACTTCCCTGGGGGGGCAGCTCTGATGAGGGTTTGTGGGTCAGTGATGTGGGCTTGCCACTTCCATCGGATATCAGGTGGTTTCGGATTTGGACAAGGCGTCTCTGGGGACGGGGCACGAGAGGATCCTGGTCCCTGCCAACCCAACACCCTCACCTCCTCCTGCCCCCTCCCAAATCAAGCGGCCCCGAGGGCCCATGTGCTGTCGGGGCCAGAGACGCCGGAAGGGCTTTGTTTCAACGACGTACATGATGAGCCACCTTTTTGCCATTGAGGGCACTCCCCCCACCCTTTTGGCCATCCCCATTTCCTGCCCATCCTCCGTGTGGGAGACGGTCGGGCCCTGTTGCGTCTGCAAGCAGAGCATTGCCGGTTCCCTCACAACGTGCTGTACAGGAGTGCACTGACACGTCCTCAGAATCTACCCACACATCGCCCATGTCGCCCGTAATCCCGGGCAGACTCCAGCAGCTCGCATCCCCCGGTTCAAAGTACGCCCTGAGGCCGAGGACCTTTGGATCCGCAGCGCATCTCACCACATATTTGCGCGTCCGGCCCCTGACTGTCATGGCGATCTACCTGCAGGGCCTTGCAGACGTCAGTGGTCCTGCCCGCCTCCGCTCCCTCCCCCTCTCCTCCGTCCTCATCATCCCTGCTCCCTTCCTCTTCCCCCCCCCCCTCGCTCCCCTCCCGTCCCTCCCTGCAAGAGCACAGCACCACACCACACCACACCACACCACACCACACCACACCACACCACACCACACCACACCACACCACACCACACCACACCACACCACACCACACCACACCACACCACACCACACCACACCACACACCACACCACACACCACACCACACACCACACCACACCACACCACACCACGCCACGCCACGCCACACCACACCACACCACACCACACCACACCACACCACACCACACCACACCACACCACACCACACCACACCACACCACACCACACCACACCACACCACACCAATACTGAGCGCAGTGACTGCCCGGTACCAACCGCCTGCACAGTGGCGAAAACTGCCACAGGGGCGCGATAGCACCCCCGCCATTTTTGTTGAGCACCGTAAACAAAGGGGCACGGTCCTTTTGCAAAGGGAATGGACAAGCATTGTCTATTTTGCACATATCCCACCCCCCAACCGACCCAAGCTCTACTTTTGACACATGGTGAGAGGCAAGGTATTTTTCCTTTCAAACAAGAAGGCCTTGGCAAGAAGTAGTGGCACATGCTCACATGCCTTTACACTGTGATGACAGTCTGTTGAGGTCTAGGGGCTCGGAGTCACACCCACCCTCCCCCCAAGGCCGTCAACCACGGACAGGCAGGTTGCAAGCCAGGCATCACCGAATGGCCCACCAGTGCCCTAAAGCCATGCTATGCTCTTCGCCATGGAAAGGTGACGAGGACCCACAGCTGCTCTAGTTCCCTAAACGCGTACTGGGCTGATTTTCATTGATATTTTCATTGATTTTCATTGATAATTTCATCGTTTTTCATTGATATTTTCATTGATATTTTCATTCATATTTTCATTGATTTTCATTGATATTTTCATCGATTTTCATTGATATTTTCATTGATTTTCATTCATATTTTCATTGATTTTCATTGTGATGACAACTTGTCTTGGGCCCGATGTGGTGCATTTGTTTGCAGAGTCTTCACAGCAGCAGCATTCACGGAATGTGAATGCTGCTGCTGTGAAGACTCTGCAAACAAATGCACCACATCGGGATCGTGACGGTCCTAGAACCACGAAAACGGACCATTGCGGTATTGGTGCAGCACACCACTTCCACACCTCTGACCCTTCCCTCACCAAGGCTGCGGCTGAGGGCGGAGGGGGTTGGGAGGAAGGCTTCAAGACGGTTGCAAAAGTGAATAGTTGCGGTTGGAAGGTGGTTTGCTTGTACGGGAGTCAGGTCTGGTGGTGGCAAAACGGTTTGGCAGTTGGTGCGGTTGGAGGCGATCGTGGCGGGGCTGCATTCACCTTCAGTGCACCACCGATGGCCGACACTTGGGGATGTGGAACCCGCAAAGAGGGTCCAAAGAAATTGGTGACCCGAATTGCCGTCTGATATGCCTCAAGTGTCCTCTCACATGCATCAACAGGCCCAAGTTTTGTGCTGTTGCAACCACAGTTCGTCCCAAAGCCATGACAACACAACTCTGTGAACGAACGAGAAGTGTTGGACAAAGCGCTCTTTGACCCGGGGGCTGGTCGTTGGACACGCCCGTGGGGGTGTCACACAATGCGTTGTTTGACCAGACAGAGGGTGGCCGTCTCGCAAGGCGGTCGTTGCGGGGGGGGGGGGGGGTCCCTTGGCGCAGGGGGGTCAACCAGCCTGACTGAGCCAAGAGTGCAGGCCACACTGGTAACCTCTTGTGCAGCAGGGATGACTGATTGCACCAGAGGAACAACATTCTTTGTGAACTCATCAGGCACCCGCTCGACAGCGATGGATCAGATAGTGGCCGAATTGTTTTGGTGGGGGTTGGGGGGCTGAGGGGCTCGGGATGCTGAAATGACAATTACGAAACTCCCCTGTCCCTCCTATGGTCCTTCTCATGCGGGGTAATAGGGTTGCACGCGATTTGTTCATTGATTCTTGACTCTAGGGCCATGTATACCTTGGATGAGTTAACACCCAAAGTTTGGATTTGCACTTTCCATGACACTACACTTTTGGGTCTAGACGGGAATGTCCTGGATAGGGGTATAGGCCAGGTGGGGTCCATCACAATCCCCGATTTCATTTGGGATATGCTAGCTCCGGATGATTTTGCATTGGTGGCTGCCTCGGATTTGGGGTTGGCAAGGGACATTTCCTAGGATGGGCTCGTAATGACTCGAGCTTGTGCGGGATGGGATTCCCAGTCCTTGCGAGGGATCAGATAAGCCAAATGGTTATTTGTTCGTTGTGCCCAAGAATTCGGTAAATGTGTCAATGATCGTACATATGGTCAAGTTTCATAAGGCGCACGCCCATAAGCCGGTGAGTTTCAGCTTGCCCACTGTGGAGGACTTGGCTTACCTCATTGAGATCCATGGCATGAACCTCCCCGAATTGGCCCTAGGGGGGAGGGGGGCTATTTGAGGTTTCTGTCAGATCCTTTTTTTACAGTTGCTAGACCAATTGAGAGTGCGGTCCGAAAGAGGTGGAAAACTGGTGGCCTGCCATGTAGACTTAACCACCGCCTTTTGGTCTTTACGTTTGCCCCCCCACCTGAGGGGGGGGGTCCGTGTGTGCATTGATGGGACCATTTACTCGTTCAATTGCTTGCCGTTCGGATGGTAATATTCACCCATAATTTGTCAAACAGTGCTTGGGTATATATTGGCATCCCTAGGTTTCTCAAATGTATTTGTCCTGCATTGCTTGGATGATTTTCTGGTGCTCGGTTACGGAATTTCGAGGGTAAAAACAGGCTACTAACAGACTTTGTACCACTCTGCGCGAAGCGGGGGTCATCATCAGTATAAAAAGCGTCTTGGATCCCGTAGAAAAGATTTTGTGGTTGGGTAAGCCTTTGCCCTTTTCGGGCTTGGATGTGGGTGTGCACCCTAAAGATCAGGGTTGGTCTTCCCTGGTTGGGGTCTGGATCAGAGCAGCAGTGTTGCCCATGACTCGTAAATGGGCAAGAAAAAACGTGGGACGTTTCACCTGGGCCTTACAACTATGTGTGCGATTTATGCCCTTCCTGTCTGGTTGGTGGAACCATGTCTAGTGGGGTGCCAATTGGCTACAAAGCTGTCCTGTTCAGTTACTGATTAGCTTGCTGCACTGCTTACTCATGGCCCTTGAAGGGTGGAAATCCCCTCTCCTCCTACCTTTCTCTTTGGCCCAAAAGGGGACATTATTCGTCGATGCTGCGTTTGACATTGACTGCTATAAGGTGGGAATCTGGGCCCCCATCTTGGGTGGCAGAACCTTCACATGCAGCACCTAGGTCAGGACACAGCAGGAGGCAGAGTTAGAGGCTCTAGTAAGAGGTGTTAGGCTCTGCGATAAGATAGGCTGGCCGGTGATCTGTTTGGTTGGGGATAATTGGGCTGCGCTTGAACAAGTATCCTCATTCCGTGCCCGAGCGGGCCTCCGACAACAAAATAGGCACCTCAGACGCTTGTTCTATATTTATCGCCGCCTCAAGTCCACCATTTATTTAGCTTGGGCACCTGGTGATTTGAGCCCTGCAAACACCTTTTCAAGAGTGGATTTTGATTGGTCAGGGGATTTTTCTGCTGCGGGTCAGACAGCTGCTGATGGTCTTGTGGCCCTGCAACGTTGTAACAATTTGCCAGCTCCCGTCTGGAATTTTGGGTTTCCGAAGGGCCGTGCGGGGGCTTTTAGAAATCTCCGGACTGCTGAGTTGGGTGCTGCGTAGTGTCAGACCATAATTGCGCCCGCATCGCTGCGAATGAATAAAATGACCAGGAAGAAATAACAACATGCCATCGCTTTGTGCTTTGTTTCGCTTTGTAAAACTCCTGTTTGCCGCAGGTAAACAGGGGTTTTACACTGTTTTGTTGTTGTTCTTGCTGTTGTTCTCGGTCTGTTTTTAAATTTGCCTTCGGAGCCCCACCCGCGCACTCCATCGCTTTGCTGCTTTGTTTCGCTTTGTAAAACAAGACCCCCCCGTGCGAGTCAAGCGCTGAGCTGTTGCACTACTTCGCCAAAATGAAAATTCTTCAACCATTCAACGGAAAGTGTGGGACCTCACAAATAAGCACGAGACTATGTTTGTGCTTAGTCCATTGACACAACCCTGGCTGTAATGCACAGGAGTGCACACATGGAGGGGAAGCACAAGCCCACGGCTGCTCAGGCCCGGAATTTATTTGTGCAATTTTGCTACAATGGGCTTGTAACAGCCCCAAGCACATTGGATGTGCCGAAGATGTGCTAACAGTTGGGCTATATAGACCCAACGAAGCTCACCTTGGGTGTTCCTTTCCAATTTCTACTCCCTGCTTTGCTAGTTGGTGATGCATTGCCACCAAATCAAAGCCAAAGGCCCTACTGTGCAACTGTCCATGGTATCGTTCCATTCCAAAAAGTAAACAATGTGTTCAACTCAGCCCACAAATTTGTGCAGTGCATGTCCCTCTAGTGCTCTCGTTAGGGGTGCATGATGGACAAAACAATATCATGTGTGTGTGATATCATTTTGATGCGTGATATGAATGGGGGGGGGGGGTTAGATTGTTCATAGCATATCCCTTTGGACACCAGAGCTGATGCAGTGTGAATGATAATGGTGCCCCCCCTTGTCCCCCCTCGAGCCCACACCCGAACCAGCCCCCACCCACCCGCATACGCTGTTGCAGAAACCCAGTCAAACTTGGATTTCGCCGTCACTGTCATCAAAGACGCCCTGGATGCGGTTCTGGAGGCGTCTCGCATGTACCAAGCGGTCGTGGAGGTCAGCACCTGCTGCGAGATCCTGTGCTCGCTGAACACCGTTTTCCGCACGGCCCAGCACCAGACGTTGGCCTGTGAGCTGGCACTGATGGTCCGCCGCAAACTCACGGCCGTGTTTCAAGTGCTCAAGGTCACCCCGCTGATCGGGATCTGCTCAATGAACGCAGCGTTTGGCACCGTTTCCGGCTCCCACGAGATGCGCAAGTTCGTTATTCTGGGCC
This sequence comes from Eutreptiella sp. 'Long Island Sound 2002', assembly GCA_964036045.1. Taxonomy (NCBI): domain Eukaryota; phylum Euglenozoa; class Euglenophyceae; order Eutreptiales; family Eutreptiaceae; genus Eutreptiella; species Eutreptiella sp. 'Long Island Sound 2002'. The sequence continues at coordinate 21,223,904 of OZ038381.1, forward strand.
CCTGCGTGTCACTGGCCCGCTACTTGAGTCTGCTCAACCACAAAATGGTATGGCTGCGTCTGGTTTGTCAGGGCATGGGTCTCTGTCTTCCTGCAGAGCCCATAAAGGGCCCAGAACTGCGCTTGGAGGCAAGTGACAGTGGTTGAAGGCGAATTGGTGGCGGTTGGGGGGTCGAGGACGGCCTGGCCATGGGCGAAGGACCGTGCACAGGGGCTCCTTGAGCACACTGCCACACTGCACGGGGCAGTGGGCAGTGGGGCTCCTTCACTACACCTCCGCACTGTTGTGGGCAGTGGGCGGTGTGAAATCCTTCACTACGCTGCCACACTATTGTGGGCAGTTGGCAGTGGGGTCTTTCGGCCGACTGCCACGCTGCATCGCGTAGTGGGTGTCCTTCAGTCCACTGCCACATTGCACGGGGCAGGAGGCAGTGGGTATTCTTCCCTATCTTGCCGCATTACAAGGGGTAGTGGCCAGTGGGTATCCTTCAGTGCACTGCCGCAATGTGGGGAAGAGTGAGCAGTGGGGATCCCTCAATACACTGCCGCATTGCAGAGGGCAGGGGGCAGTGGGACTCCTTCAATACACTACCGCATTGCAGAGGGCAGGGGGCAGTGGGACTCCTTCAATACACTACCGCATTGAAGGGGGCAGTGGGCAGCAGGTATCCTTCGGCACACTGCGGCACTACACTCGGCAGTGGGCAGTGTCAATCCTTCAATACACTGCCACATTGCAAGGGGCAATGGGTAGTGGAGTCCGTCAGTACATTGCTGCACTACACGGGGCAGTGGGCAGTGTGAATCTCGTAGTACCCGCTGCGCACTGCCCCAGTGTGGCAGTGTGACAGTGTGGCAGTATATTGAAGGATCCCCACTGCCCACAACGCGTTGCAGTGTGGCACTTTGCTAAGGAATACCCATTGCCCATGAGAGCGTGCAGCTTGCTGTGCGGGAATATACTAAAGGATATCCACTGCCTAGTGCCCCCTTGGAGCGCGGCATTGTGCTCAACGGGACCCATTGCCCATTGCCCCCTTTAGTGCGGCAAGATATTCTAAGAGTCCCATTGCCCGCTGCCTTTTGTAGTGCAGCAGTATGCTGCACCAAGCATCCCTACCCACCACCTCCTACAATGCAGTGGTATCTGGAAAGCCCCCCACTGCCCACTTCTCCTTGCAGTGCGGCAGTGTGTTGATGGAGCCCCACTGCCCACTGCCCCCTGCAATGCGGCAACGTATGTATCTATTAGCATATTGCCACGTTGCGGGGGGCGTTGGGCATGGGGACTCGTTGACTACACTTCCGCACTGCAACGGGCAGTCGGTAGTGGGACTCCATCAGTATGTTGCTGCTCTGCAAGCGGCAGTGGGCAATTGGGATCCTCTTGTACAGTGTGGTGCTGTTGCAGAAAGTGGGCAGTGGGGATCCTTCGGCACACCGCCACATTGCAGGGGGTAGGGGGCAGTGGGACTCCTTCAATGTACCCCCGTACTGCCCCATTTTAGGCGGAGCCTTGGCCACTCTCGGAGGCCGGCTGAGTCGGCAGGGCCGGGTTGGGAGGGGGGGGCAGGGAAGGGCTTGGGGACACAGGGGGCCCAAACTGATAGCGAGGCAGAGGAACCAGCGGAGGATGGAACAACAGGGCATGTGGTGCTTGCGATCACGGTGTTGTGGCAAGTGGGCTGTTCTGGACATGCTCCCCCACAAACAGTGGAGTTCGCCCCACCGTCTCCGCTTGCCACTGCAGGACGGGCTGACGGTGTATCGCGGCTAACGAACCAAGTGAGACGCAGACCCACAACGGGCCATTCGCCTCACCCGCCGCAACCACCAGTGCGAGGTAAGGGGAGCCTGCCCCCCCCCCACAATCGCCCCACCTGGACCCCCCCCCCCCACCCACAACCACCCCAAAATCGCCCCACTTTGACTCCCCCCCCAACCGACCCTCGACCCCCCCATCACCCCTCCCCGAACGCCCCCCCCCCCCCCCCCTAGGGGGCCTCCGGCCAACAGCTAGTTGGGGGGGGGGGGGGGGGTAGTTGGTGTCCAGAACTGAGGAGCCCCCCCCCCCAATGGGCCTAAGTGGGCATGCTTTCCGACTACCCCCACATGGTTGTTCTGCAAGTACTGCATAAGCGGTGCACCGTGTGTGCGCCGCGTCCCCCTTGTACGCCGAGCACACTATGCGCGCAACATATGCGGTTGGCCATCAACTGCCATGCACACGGGAACACGCTTGCCAAATGCTGTTTGGGAGGACCTGTACACCCACGCCGTCATCCAAGATTAGTTTCAGCTAGAAGAATATCCCCCACTTTGGTGCCACGATGCGGGGCTGCTGTGCCGCCTTGCTAATATTGCCCGACCCTGACATGTCAAACCCAGACCTGTGTGTGTGTGTGTGTGTGTGTGTGTGTGTGTGTGCGGTTTGGTGGAAGCACCCAACACGGTTTGAACTGCACGGCATTTGGTAGACACGACACAAGCTTCTCCGCAGATCTATTGTGGTCGGGTGGAGCGTGATGGTGCGTGTTATGCGTACTCTGTGCACTCTTTGGCAGACCAAAACACGTCTATGAGTGCTCTGCGGTTCCTAAGGAGTTTCTCCAACTGCTTTTCTTGCTTTGTTCTTGTTCCGTGGTTCCCAACGTGTGTGTGTGTGTGTGTGTGTGTGTGTGTGTGTGTGTGTGTGTGTGTGTGTGTGTGTGTGTGTGTGTGTGTGTGTGTGTGTGTGCTGACCTACACACCCTGTGGTGAGTAAAGAGGCCAGGAAAACGGCTCCGTGACTGGGGGGCACTGCGGGTGAGCGAGGAGGGGTATGTTTTCTGGCAACACGGGGGTCTCTGGTTCGGTTTGTGTCAGTTCCGCGATAACATCTTATTTGCCTCCAACTAGCCTCCAAGAAGGGACACAGGGATGGTTGGGGTTAGGGTTAGGGTCACCGAGCTGGTAGAACCAGTCTTGGTTTTATAACCCTTTTTAGTGTCTAGGGTGGACCTACTAGGTTTAGCAGCAACAGCAAGCAAGCAAGCAGCAAGCAGCAAGCAGCAGCACGCGCGAAATGGGAAAAAATCAGAACTCTGTCGTGGTGCTTCAGATTTGGGTGAAATTTTGGTGGATGATACCTATGGGTGTGAAGTACAACCACACAAAGTTTGAGCAAAAAACTCAACGGTGGCGGCCGGGAACGGGATTCGCAAGTGGCGGACCTCATTTTCAGAAGCTGCAGTTTAGGGCCAAAAACAGCAATTTGGGCCAAAAAAGCCCCGGAACACATTCAAAACGGCCAAACGAAGGGAAACGGTGGGTACACTCCGCGTGCTGCTTGACTACCCCGTGTCAACGAGCTCTTTGCGGCCCTCTAACTCCATGATATGTCCCGGAAACGGCCCAAAAAGGCCCCTAGAAGCTCCTAATGCCGACAGCCACAAACCAAGAATAGGCCATATCTTTGGCTACATGGCTCAAAATGCGATTCCGAGGGCACCTACTCCACCTACAACCCCCCACGTTTTGCGGTTTTCACCCCTCAAAATTGCCCTAACGGACACCTAGACCCCAATACCTAGGCCCACTAGGCTGCAGCAAGCTGCAAGCTCAAGCCCAAACAGGTGGGTGCCCAAATGGGTCAATAGGGTCCAGTAGGGGTAAAAAGATGACTTTTCTCAAAAATGATACTAAACCATATGCGGCGCTAAAACAAGTGTTTTTGGACGGGTTTGAGGTGGTGGTGGCCCATTTTGGTCCTCCGAAAATCCCAAAATGCCTTGAAGATGCACAGTTTTGGGACCAAAAATGGGTCAAAAATGGGTCAAAAACGCATTTTTCCAAACCTCATCCTAGACCATTTGGTGTGCACAAACGGGTGAAATGAGCCCATTTTGAGCCCATTTTGGGGCATTTTGGCCCCTCAGAAGTCCAAAAAGCCTTGAAAGTGGGCCTTGTGGTGATGGGGTTGACTTGCAAGCTGATTTCACTTTGTCAAGAGCCATCAATGTGTGAATCATTCTTGATGTCCCTCACCAGTCATAGCTGATGTTCCCTCCCCCACCAGCTCGGTCCCAATATTCAGTCTTGATGGTTAGTACAGATGGTTGCCGACACCCTTTCTGAAATTTGGAATCTTGAGGTCCTGTGTCCTTGTGTGGACGCCGGTGCAACACGGTGTGACGGCGCCTGCCTGGCACACACTGCCCGAGCGCTGGGAATCACCATGACGGGGGGGCGGGGGCGGGGTAGCAATCGGCTCCGCCCACCCGTCGGCCCTGGCCGACAGTTGGTCCCTGCGCTACGGTAAACCTTTGATCACCCCTAGCAGGGTAGCCCCGGAGTATTTGGCCTGCATTTTTACAAGCAGCTTAATGGCGGCCTTGCCCTGGCAGTACAAATTCTATCGGCCCTGGCATGGGCCTAGGTCGCACTGTCCAGTGATTACGACCGTATGACGGTGATGCGCGCGGTGTACGCTCTGGCACACCATCAACCCTGTCCGGAAGCAGGGATAGTCAAACAGCTGCTGCACTGGCTTTTTCGAAACACACACTGGCACGGGACAGAATACACCGATGCCATTATACCCACAGAAGTACAGCCAGCAGGGTTTGTAAACCTGTACTCTGCGCCGACCTCCATTTGCTGCGTCTGCCAGCGGCCACTGCCTGACGGCGGCTGTGTGTGTGTGGTTGGGTGGGGGCACCTAACACAGGAATTACATACTCGCATCAGATTTCGACATGCTTTCTCATCTCCATCCCTCCCCATGTGATTTGGTTGCATAGCTTAGGAGCTTAGGAGCTTGTGTCCTTTATTTGACACAAGCTCCTCCAAGGATGAAGTTCTGGTCACTGTAACTACCACTGACCTCATGATTGCCCTATGCTGCACATTGCCGCCCCTGTCTGTAGACCGGGAGACATCTAGGGCTGCCCTGCAGGGCCTGAGGAGTTTTTTTTCACCGCTTTTCTTGCTCTGTTCTTGTTTGCAGTTCTCGTCGTGTGTGTGTGTGTGTGTGTGTGTGTGTGTGTGTGTGTGTGTGTGTGTGTGTGTGTGTGTGTGTGTAAGGTGTGTGAGGGTTTGTGTATGTGTGTGTTGGGAGGGGGGATGGGGGGGGGGGGGCTGTGCGCGCGCACTCGCACAACCTGCAGCCCAAAGGCCTATAGCTGATCCATGCTGCTGCTCACAGGGCACGGCGATCCTGTGCACAGAGATGCCAGACGCCACCTCATCCCATCATTTGCGCATCGTCGCCTGCGCCACTATGTCCCCGCTATTTGGAACTGGGCGCATCATCGTTTCAGAGCTCGTTTCGGCCAAGGCACATGCCGATGCAGACGAGTGGATGTATGATCTGGCGAATTCAGAGGCCACCAGCCTGTACACTGCCTACAACGCTGCATGGGACAAGTACCTTGAGGGCGACAGAGAGGAGGCTTGCGCGCTGCTTTCCACTGCCAAATGTGACGCACGGCCTCTGATCCAGGCGCTGCATTCCGGGCTCACGGCGGACGCCTATGCCAAAGGTTTCCTGATCCCGTTGTGAATGGGCCGGTGGGTGTACCACACAAGACGCAAGGAAGGAAAGGTACCCGAAGGTGAGACCCGGATCCCAGAACTGCCACAGGCGACAAAATGATTGCTGCGGGCGCCGATGGACGGCCACAGAGCGAACAAGTCCACTGAGTGAGACGAAAATCAGCTCCTGCAGCCGGGCAGTTGGCAATTTGCAGACACACACACACACACACACACACACACACACACACACACACACACACACACACACACACACACACACACACACACACACACACACACACCCACCCACCCACCCACCCACCCACCCACACACACACACACACACACACACACACACACACACACACACACACCCACCCACCCAGCCACCCACCCACCCACACACACACACACACACACACACACACACACACACACACACACCCACACCCACCCACCCACCCACCCACACACACACACACACACACACACACACACACACACACACACACACACACACACACACACACACACACACAACTGGGGGTGGCGGGGGGTAGTCCAATGGCAGTTGTTGTCTGTGGACCACTCTGTTTGTTCCTGCCACTTCCCGTCAGTCCGGCCCGAGTGTGGCTCACGGCGCCGGTGGGGCAGCCACTCATGGTTTCAGAGTGGCGTGTGCTGACAAACGGTGGGGCCACCTCCTCTGGTAAGGTATTGGTATTGGTTCAGTTTCTCTCAGTTTTCCCTTCCACGCTCTCAACCAGGGTCCACCCCTCCCTCCTTCCCTTACAACCCCTGCCCTCTCATTTCGTTCCTCCCTCCCTCCCTCCTTCCCCCATCCCAGCACATCACTGAAGGAAATCCCAGAGGTTCAGAAGTATTATGCCCAGTTTGGAGATCGTGTTCCTGTTGAGCTGACGCAGGCTATGGAGAATGCTGGTATGGGCATGAAGAGTGCTGGCAACATCAGCTTTGATCTGGCAGTGACGACCTTCATTGGATCGCTGCTGAGTGACGATCTGACTGCATTCATGGATAGTGCAAACGCGAGTGATCTTTTCCTCTGCCTCAGCGATGCCGTTTGAACCTGGACCGCCCCCGTTCACACCTCCAGGGGTCGCCTTCTCGGAGGCATACAAGCCCCTTTGGCATTTCTTTCGTTTCCAGGATGATGAGCAGGAGGCGCAGTATCGCCAGACATTTGATCAACTATCGCGTTTTGCTGGCCTCAACTGGTGTATCTTCCACATCATTATAGCGGTGCTGGTTCCATCACTCGGGGTTTCTCAAGGTCACGACAGTCGTTCCTACCTTGCATTCGCGCCCAGTCTTGGGGGGACCCTGCTGACCTCCATGGCGCTCTTTCTGCCCAGCTTGATGCGTCACACAAAGACGATTTGTAGCCTAGCAACGGTGCTGCTGGCGGCGTGTCAGGGGTGGATCGTGCACACCCATACCTCTGTCGCAGCGGCTGATCTTGAGCGACATAGGCTCTAGTTGACGCTGGACAAGCTCTCTGGCGATACAGCTGCAATGCATCAATTGGATGCATATGTCCAAGAATCCACTGGAACCCATGTTCTGGATGTTCAGCTGATGGTCTGTATCTCACATTGCATTGTGCTATTCATCGTAGGCTTTTGCCCCTCTTCTGTGGTCTGCTGTCTATTCTTGCCCATCAGCATTTGCATTGTGCATCTTTTCAGTCCGCTCGTTCCAGTACAACCCGTCCTGATCCGATTGGGCGTTTCTGCATTGGTGGGTTTGTTCCTGCTGGCGGGTACTGGCAGCTTCACGTCGAAGCGCCGGAGCTTCTTTCTGCTGTTGGACCACTTTGAGTCATCTCTGCACAAAGCAGTGGCTGCCTCACAAAAGGCCGATAATATTCTGAACCACACGCTCAAGACTAACATGGCAGACGTGTGTGCTGAAATAGACCTGTTCCCCGCAAACAACGACTGCACCGACCAACTCCATGCTCTCAATGATCTCCACCACGCCAACGCCCTGCCGAAGTGCCCGCAGGCTGTTGCGGCACCACCTCCTGGCACACGCGCTAACAACACGGCTTCATGTGTATGGGGGGAGCGTGCAGAGGTAGCGGAGAAGACGCCGTTCCTGAAGTACCTGCACTCTGTGGGCGAGCCTGTGACACCAGGTGCAAAAGATGTTCCCTGGCCATGCAACTCTGACAACCGCTGGACTGTGCACTTCCCTGATGAACCCAGTGTGTGGTTGTTTGGCAGTGGATATGGAGACAACACATTGCTGGGCAAGAAGCGATATGCCCTGCGCATTGCATCCACCATGGCCCGCAAAGAGGGCTGGCGGGCAGAGCATTGCTTGATTTTGGGGCTGACATCACCAGAGGGCAAGGAATACTACATTGTTGCAGCCTTCACGAGTGCCAATGGCAAGACCAATCTTGCAATGCTGGTTCCGTCCGTTCCCGGCTAGAAGATGGTGATGTGTGGTGGGAGAGCATGACCAAGACCGCCTCCGAAGGCCTGATTGTTTGGGCTGGCCAGCCGTGGACCCCAGACTGTGGTCACAAGGCTGCACATCCGAATGCGCGGTACACGACGCCTGCATCTCAATGCCCTGTGATCGATCCTGAGTGGGAGAATCCGCAGGGTGTGCTCATCTGTGCCATTCTGTTTGGAGGTCGCCGCCCGAACCTGGTGCCATTGGTGACGGAAGCTTTCAGCTGGAAGCATGGTGTGTTCATGGGATCCATCATCGGCTATCTGAGTGCAATGCAGACACTGGAGAAGAACTCCATCTTCGCAAACGCTGCGCTGACCCCAGATGGTGGTGTGTGATGGGAGAGCATGACTAAGACCGCCTCAGAAGGCCTCATTGATTGGACTGGCCAGCCGTGGACCCCAGACTGTGGTCGCAAGGCTGCACATCCGAATGCACCGTACACGACGCCTGCATCTCAATGCCCTGTGATCGATCCTGAGTGGGAGAATCCGAAGGATGTGCCCATCTGTGCCTTTCTGTTTGGAGGTCGCTGCCCGAACCTGGTGCCATTGGTGACGGAAGCTTCCAGCTGGAAGCATGGTGTGTTCATGGGATCCATCATCGGCTATCTGAGTGCAATGCAGACACTGGAGAAGAACTCCATCTTCGCAAACGCTGCGCTGACCCCAGATGGTGGTGTGTGATGGGAGAGCATGACTAAGACCGCCTCAGAAGGCCTCATTGATTGGGCTGGCCAGCCGCGAACCCCAGACTGTGGTCGCAAGGCTGCACATCCGAATGCACCGTACACGACGCCTGCATCTCAATGCCCTGTGATCGATCCTGAGTGGGAGAATCCGAAGGATGTGCCCATCTGTGCCTTTCTGTTTGGAGGTCGCTGCCCGAACCTGGTGCCATTGGTGACGGAAGCTTCCAGCTGGAAGCATGGTGTGTTCATGGGATCCATCATCGGCTATCCGAGTGCAATGCAGACACTGGAGAAGAACTCCATCTTCACAAACGTTGCGCTGACCCCAGATGATGATGTGTAGTGGGAGAGCATGACCAAGACCGCCTCCGAAGGCCTGATTGTTTGGACTGGCCAGCCGCGAACCCCAGACTGTGGTCGCAAGGCTGCACATCCGAATGCGCGGTACATGACGCCTGCATCTCAGTGCCTTGTGATCGATCCTGAGTGGGAGAATCCGAAGGGTGTACCCATCTGTGCCATTCTGTTTGAAGGTCGCTGCCCGAACCTGGTGCCATTGGTGACGGAAGCTTCCAGCTGGAAGCATGGTGTGTTCATGGGATCCATCATCGGCTATCTGAGTGCAATGCAGACACTGGAGAAGAACTTCATCTTCGCAAACGCTGCGCTGACCCCAGATGGTGATGTGTGGTGGGAGAGCATGACCAAGACCGCCTCCGAAGGCCTGACTGATTGGACTAGCCAACCGTGGACCCCAGACTGTGGTCACAAGGCTGCACATCCGAATGCGCGGTACACAACGCCTGCATCTCAGTGCCCTGTGATCGATCCTGAGTGGGAGAATCCGAAGGGTGTGTCCATCTGTGCCATTCTGTTTGGAGGTCGCCGCCCGAACCTGGTGCCATTGATGACGGAAGCTTTCAGCTGGAAGCATGGTGTGTTCATGGGATCCATCATCGGCTATGAGCCATGAGCTATGAGCTATGAGCTCATCAGCGGTGACGTGGTGACATGGTTGAACTGGTGACAGGGTGTGCCCATCAGTGCTTTTCTGTTTGGAGGTCAGGAATTAACAGCACCCATCGATCCTGACATGGTGACGACGAACAATTGGGGCTGATCCTGTGGAGATGAAGAAGAAGCTGATTGGACTATTCAAGGGATGCATGGAAGGGCGCACCATGTGCGTGATTCCATTCTGCATGGGACCCCTTGGATCACCATACTCCAAATTTAGTGTTGAGATCACGGACTCTGCATAAGTGGTGGTGAACATGAAGTTCATGTGCCGCATTGGCACCAAGGTGCTGCGTCTGATTGACGAGAAGACGCCGTTCCTGAAGTATCTGCACTCTGTGGGCGAGCCTGTGACACCAGGTGCAAAAGATGTTCCCTGGCCATGCAACTCTGACAACCGCTGGACTGTGCACTTCCCTGATGAACCCAGTGTGTGGTTGTTTGGCAGTGGATATGGAGACAACACATTGCTGGGCAAGAAGCGATATGCCCTGCGCATTGCATCCACCATGGCCCGCAAAGAGGGCTGGCGGGCAGAGCATTGCTTGATTTTGGGGCTGACATCACCAGAGGGCAAGGAATACTACATTGTTGCAGCCTTCACGAGTGCCAATGGCAAGACCAATCTTGCAATGCTGGTTCCGTCCGTTCCCGGCTAGAAGATGGTGATGTGTGGTGGGAGAGCATGACCAAGACCGCCTCCGAAGGCCTGATTGTTTGGACTGGCCAGCCGTGGACCCCAGACTGTGGTCACAAGGCTGCACATCCGAATACCACCAGCTTATGGCGATCCACCCGGTCACAGCGGCGGGGGATGGCAATGTGTCAGCATCGCCACGCAATTTTGAAACTGGCAACCGGGAAATACGTACCCCGCTTCACCCCTGTGGACATACATGAGTTTGGCACGTCTTCGGCTTCAGGACGGGATCTTGTGAACAAAAGCTTCGTCCATTTTTTTCGCACATCATTCGTATCTTCTCGGACGAAGTTGGAGTAAACAATGTGAGTACGATGATGACAGCGACGGAGGCTGGACAGTTCACTGTGTGCTATCAGTTGAAAGGCAGCGATCGATACGTAGGGCCATGGCCTGCCCTGAATGTGGAGGCCATGCCTTCGAATATGGAAGTGGAGCTGTTGACATCGAATATCATTGCTTACAGTCTTCTGCACACATTCCTCTTTCAAACGAAGATTTGCTGCGGTGGGTGAGTGAGATGCGAGACATGTGCAAGCCCGCCCATGTGCAGTGGGCCACTGGCACCGATGAGGAGTATGCTGAGCTTTGTAAGTTGATGGTGAAGGGTGGTAAGTTCATTCGACTGAATGAGAAGAAGCGCCCAAACAGCTTCCTCTGCCGATCAGACCCTGCGGATATAGCACATGTTGAGAAGCAGACGTTTATCTGCACCACTGACAGCACAGACGCTGGTCCGACGAACAATTAGGCTGATCCTGTGGAGATGAAGAAGAAGCTGATTGGACTATTCAAGGGATGCATGGAAGGGCGCACCATGTACGTGATTCCATACTGCATGGGACCACTCAATTCGCCATACTCCAAGTTTGGTGTTGAGATCACGGACTCCGCATACGTGGTGGTGAACATGAAGATCATGTGCCGCATTGGCACCAAGGTGCTGCGTCTGATTGACGAGAAGACGCCGTTCCTGAAGTGCCTGCACTCTGTTGGTAAGGTGCAAAGGATGCAAAGGATGTTCCCTGGCCATGCAACCCTGACAACCGCTAGATTGTGCACTTCCCTGAAGAACCCAGTGTGTGGTCGTTTGGAAGTGGATATGGAGGCAACGCATTGCTGGGCAAGAAGTGCTATGCCCTGCGCATTGCATCCACCATGGCCCGCAAGGAGGGCTGGCTGGCAGAGCATTGCTTGATCTTGGGACTGACATCACCAGAGGGCAAGGAATACTACATTGTTGCAGCCTTCCCGAGTGCCTGTGGCAAGACCAATCTTGCAATGCTGGTTCCGTCCGTTCCCGGCTGGAAGATGCGTTGTGTGGGAGATGACATCGCCTGGATGCACGTGGGAGAGGATGGCAGGCTGTATGCCATCAACCCTGAGTCTGGGTTCTTTGGGGTGGCACCAGGCACATCGAAAAAGTCTAATCTGAGTGCAATGCAGACACTGGAGAAGAACTCCATCTTCACAAACGTTGCGCTGACCCCAGATGGTGATGTGTGGTGGGAGGGCATAACCAAGACCGCCTCCGAAGGCCTGATTGATTGGACTGGCCAGCCGTGGACCCCAGACTGTGGTCACAAGGCTGCACACCCAAATGCGCGGTACACGACGCCTGCATCTCAGTGCCCTGTGATCGATCCTGAGTGGGAGAATCCGAAGGGTGTGTCCATCTGTGCCATTCTGTTTGGAGGTCGCTGCCCGTACCTGGTGCCATTGGTGACGGAAGCTTCCAGCTGGAAGCATGGTGTGTTCATGGGATCCATCATCGGCTCTCAGTTGACGGCTGCAGCAGAGGGCACCGTTGGTGCTGTGCGCCGTGATCCATCTGCCATGCTGCCATTCTGTGACTAAAATATGACCGATTACTTTGGACACTGGGTGAACTTCCGTGAAAAGCTTGGCTATCTTGCACCCAAGATCTTCTACGCCAATTGGTTCCAAGCAGATGCTGAAGGGCGATTCATCTGGCCTGGTTCTGGGGAGAATTCCCGTGTGTTGAAGTGGGTGTGTGGGCATGTGGACGGCACTGGCAAAGCCCGCCCCACACCGCTTGGATATCTGCCAACAGTAGACGCACTGGACACCGATGGCATTGACACCACTCCAGTTGAGATGGCACATTTGTTGAGTATGGACATTGAAGGCTGGCTGAAGGAAATCCCAGAGGTTTGCAAGTATTACCACCAGTTTGGTGAACGGTTGCCTGACATTTTGCTGCACAATTTGGATGAGTTGGAAGGTCTACTCTGTGGGTCAGCAACTACCGTTGCTCTGACCCAAAGTGACGCTCTGTTGTCCTGGGTAGAAAGCATGAAACAATTCCTTGCCCCTGATGCTGTTCATTGGTGCAATGGTTCTGATGCTGAATACAACTTCTGTTGTGACCAACTAGTGCAACAGGGCACTTTTGTTAGATTGGCTGCAGCTAAGCATCCGAACAGCTTCGTCGCCCAATCCAATCCCAATGATGCTGTGTGGCATTCCAAAGAGGTATTTGTAGGTTCTAAGAATCAAGAGGAAGTTGGTCCTCTAAAAAAAATAAAAAAAAAAAAAAAATTGTGTCACTGTTTGAGGCGTCCATGAAGGGTCGCACAATGTACGTTGTTCCATTCTGTTTGGGCCCTATCGACTGCAAGCTCTTGAAGGTTGGCATCCAAATTACCAATTCTCTTTATGCTGTTCTTGGTTTGCGGGCAACTACCAGAATGGGATCCCAGGTGTTGCATGTCCTAGCCAAGGACCAGCCATTCGTCCAGTGTGTCCACTCAGTGGGGGTCCCGTTGGTGTCTGGTCAGTATGATGTGCCATGGCCCTGTGACCCTCAGAAGCGAATAGTATCCCAGTTCAACGACACAGCCGCTACCTCACTCCACACAGCAATTGCCCTGTGATGGACGCTCGCAGGAATGACGCTGGGTGCTACTCTGTCCACAAGGACAGCTGACATGGTGAAATGATCCGTTTGCAATGTCGCTGCACTGTGGAATTAACATGAATGATTACATTTCTCAATGGAATGCACTCTGCGAGGACCTTGAGTACAACTTGCCAAAGGTCTTCCACAAGAATTTCTTCAAGGAAGATAAGAATAATCACATTATGTGGCCTGGTTTTGGAGAGAACTCACGTGTGCTGAAGTGGATCTGGGAGCGTGTGGAGGAATCTAGGCAAATTCTGCGCACCCCTCTTGAGTTTATGCCGCCTGCAGGTGCACTGGATACCAAGGGTCCTGAGATGTCTGCTCAAACCCTTCAAAAGCTTTTCCGCGTTGATCAGAAAGAGTGGCAAGCAGAGGCTAACAGAATTCGAAGCTTTTATCGAGGGCTCAAAAAACTCCCCAAATCTGTTGATTCTGAGCTGGATGTTCGAAGGAATTGCCGAAAGCAGGCCTGTTCATCACATCTGGGCATTGACTGTGATGCTGGTGTATTGGTGCTGATTCATTGCCCAAAACGTACCCGGAATGGCAGCTGAACATTGGGATATCCATGTCAGTGTCATGTGGCAGCCGGTGTAGTGACCCTAAACTGCAAATCCCTCCTTCTCCAACAACCCTTTCCCTCTCATTCCGTGCCTTTCTCCCTCCTTTCTCAATCATTCAAACAAGAGAACTGGTTCGGTGCCAGCTCTTGAATACAATACAGAATACATACCCTCCTCTCCAAACCAAAACAAGAGAACGGGTTCAGTGCTCGCTCTTGTAAAAGAATCGGAACACAGCGCCACAGCGCCAAACACAGGGCCACAACGCCAAACACAGGGCCACAGCGCTAAACCCTCCTTCCATCCCTCCCTCCTTCCCTCACAACCCCTTCCCTCTCATTCCGAGCTTTTCTCCCTCATTCGCAATCCTCCAATCAAATAAGAGAACTGGTACGGTGCCAGCTCTTATTGTTGTGCTTGCCCTGATCGAAACCCTAATCTGAAATCCCAACCAAAAAGGTCCGCAGACCGCATGCTTGCCCTGATCAAAACCCGAATCTGAACTCCACACAGCACCAAACACAGCGCCACAGCGCCAAACACAGCGCCACAGCGCCTCCTTCCCTCACAACCCCTTCCCTCTCATTCCGAGCTTTTCTCCCTCCTTTGCAATCCTCCAATCAAATAAGAGAACTGGTACGGTGCCAGCTCTTATTGTTGTGCTTGCCCTGATCGAAACCCTAATCTGAAATCCCAACCAAAAAGGTCCGCAGACCGCGTACTTGCCCTGATCAAAACCCGAATCTGAATTCCACACAGCACCAAACACAGCGCCACAGCGCCAAACACAGCGCCACAGCGCCAATCACAGGGCCGTAGTACCAAACACAGCGCCACAGTGCCAATCACAGGGCCACATCGCCAAACACAGCGCCACAGCGCCAATCACAGGGCCACAGCGCCAATCACAGGGCCACAGTGTCAATCACAGGGCCACAGCGCCAAAAACAGCGTCACAGCGCCAATCAGAGGGCCACAGTGCCAATCACAGTGCCACAGCGCCAATCACAGGGCCACAACGCCAATCACAGCGCCATAGCACCAACCAGAGGGCCACAGTGCCAAACACAGGGTCACAGCGCCAAACACAGGGCCACAGAGCCAATCACTGGGCCACAACGCCAAACACAGCACGACAACGCCAATCACAGGGCCAAAGCGCCAATCACAGCGCCACAGCGCCAATCACAGGGCCACAGCGCCAAACACAGGGCCACGGTGCCAAACACAGGGCCACAGTGCCAAACACAGCGCCACAGCGCCAATCACAGAGCCAACACCCAAATCGGAATCCAAATGCCAACCCACAAAGGTCCGCAGACCGCGTGCTTGCCCTGATCCAAACCCGAATCTGAATTCCCAACCAAAAAGGTCCGCAGACCGCGTGCTTGCCCTGATCAAAACCCGAATCAGAATTCCCAACCAAAAAGGTCCGCAGACCGCGTGCTTGCCCTGATCAAAACCCGAATCTGAACTCCACACAGCACCAAACACAGCGCCACAGCGCCAAACACAGCGCCACAGCGCCAATCACAGGGCCGTAGTACCAAACACAGCGCCACAGTGCCAATCACAGGGCCACAGCACCAAACACAGCGCCACAGCGCCAATCACAGCGCCACAGCGCCAATCACAGGGCCGTAGTACCAAACACAGCGCCACAGTACCAATCACAGGGCCACAGCACCAAACACAGCGCCACAGCGCCAATCACAGGGCCACAGCGCCAAACACAGGGCCACAGTGCCAAACACAGGGCCACAGCGCCAAACACAGCGCCACAGCGCCAAACACAGCGCCACAGCGCCAATCACAGGGCCGTAGTACCAAACACAGCGCCACAGTGCCAATCACAGGGCCACAGCACCAAACACAGCGCCACAGCGCCAATCACAGGGCCACAGCGCCAATCACAGGGCCACAGTGCCAAACACAGCGCCACAGTACCAATCACAGGTCCACAGCACCAATCACAGCGCCACAGCGCCAATCACAGGGCCGTAGTACCAAACACAGCGCCACAGTACCAATCACAGGGCCACAGCACCAAACACAGCGCCACAGCGCCAATCACAGGGCCACAGCGCCAAACACAGGGCCACAGTGCCAAACACAGGGCCACAGCGCCAAACACAGCGCCACAGCGCCAATCACAGGGCCGTAGTACCAAACACAGCGCCACAGTGCCAATCACAGGGCCACATCGCCAAACACAGCGCCACAGCGCCAATCACAGGGCCACAGCGCCAATCACAGGGCCACAGTGTCAATCACAGGGCCACAGCGCCAAAAACAGCGTCACAGCGCCAATCAGAGGGCCACAGTGCCAATCACAGTGCCACAGCGCCAATCACAGGGCCACAACGCCAATCACAGCGCCAAAGCACCAACCAGAGGGCCACAGTGCCAAACACAGGGTCACAGCGCCAAACACAGGGCCACAGAGCCAATCACTGGGCCACAACGCCAAACACAGCACGACAACGCCAATCACAGGGCCAAAGCGCCAATCACAGCGCCACAGCGCCAATCACAGGGCCACAGCGCCAAACACAGGGCCACAGTGCCAAACACAGGGCCACAGTGCCAAACACAGCGCCACAGCGCCAATCACAGAGCCAACACCCAAATCGGAATCCAAATGCCAACCCACAAAGGTCCGCAGACCGCGTGCTTGCCGTGATCAAAACCCGAATCTGAATTCCCAACCAATAAGGTCCGCAGACCGCGTGCTTGCCCTGATCCAAACCCGAATCTGAATTCCCAACCAAAAAGGTCCGCAGACCGCGTGCTTGCCCTGATCAAAACCCTAATCTGAAATCCCAACCAAAAAGGTCCGCAGACCGCGTGCTTGCCCTGATCAAAACCCGAATCTGAACTCCACACAGCACCAAACACAGCGCCACAGCGCCAAACACAGCGCCACAGCGCCAATCACAGGGCCGTAGTACCAAACACAGCGCCACAGTGCCAATCACAGGGCCACAGCACCAAACACAGCGCCACAGCGCCAATCACAGCGCCACAGCGCCAATCACAGGGCCGTAGTACCAAACACAGCGCCACAGTACCAATCACAGGGCCACAGCACCAAACACAGCGCCACAGCGCCAATCACAGGGCCACAGCGCCAAACACAGGGCCACAGTGCCAAACACAGGGCTACAGTGCCAAACACAGCGCCACAGCGCCAATCACACGGCCAACACCCAAATCCGAATCCAAATACCAACGCACAAAGGTCCGCAGACCGCGTGCCTGCCCTGATCAAAACCCGAATCTGAATTCCCAACCAACAAGGTCCGCAGACCACGTGCTTGCCCTGATCAAAACCCGAATCTGAATTCCCAACGAAAAGGTCCGCAGACCGCGTGCTTGCCCTGATCAAAACCCTAATCTGAAATCCCAACCAAAAAGGTCCGCAGACCGCGTGCTTGCCCTGATCAAAACCCGAATCTGAATTCCACACAGCACCAAACACAGCGCCACAGCGCCAAACACAGCGCCACAGCACCAATCACATGACCGTAGTACCAAACACATCTGTGCCATTCTGTTTGGAGGTCGCCGCCCGAACCTGGTGCCATTGATGACGGAAGCTTTCAGCTGGAAGCATGGTGTGTTCATGGGATCCATCATCGGCTATGAGCCATGAGCTATGAGCTATGAGCTCATCAGCGGTGACGTGGTGACATGGTTGAACTGGTGACAGGGTGTGCCCATCAGTGCTTTTCTGTTTGGAGGTCAGGAATTAACAGCACCCATCGATCCTGACATGGTGACGACGAACAATTGGGGCTGATCCTGTGGAGATGAAGAAGAAGCTGATTGGACTATTCAAGGGATGCATGGAAGGGCGCACCATGTACGTGATTCCATTCTGCATGGGACCCCTTGGATCACCATACTCCAAATTTAGTGTTGAGATCACGGACTCTGCATAAGTGGTGGTGAACATGAAGTTCATGTGCCGCATTGGCACCAAGGTGCTGCGTCTGATTGACGAGAAGACGCCGTTCCTGAAGTATCTGCACTCTGTGGGCGAGCCTGTGACACCAGGTGCAAAAGATGTTCCCTGGCCATGCAACTCTGACAACCGCTGGACTGTGCACTTCCCTGATGAACCCAGTGTGTGGTTGTTTGGCAGTGGATATGGAGACAACACATTGCTGGGCAAGAAGCGATATGCCCTGCGCATTGCATCCACCATGGCCCGCAAAGAGGGCTGGCGGGCAGAGCATTGCTTGATTTTGGGGCTGACATCACCAGAGGGCAAGGAATACTACATTGTTGCAGCCTTCACGAGTGCCAATGGCAAGACCAATCTTGCAATGCTGGTTCCGTCCGTTCCCGGCTAGAAGATGGTGATGTGTGGTGGGAGAGCATGACCAAGACCGCCTCCGAAGGCCTGATTGTTTGGACTGGCCAGCCGTGGACCCCAGACTGTGGTCACAAGGCTGCACATCCGAATACCACCAGCTTATGGCGATCCACCCGGTCACAGCGGCGGGGGATGGCAATGTGTCAGCATCGCCACGCAATTTTGAAACTGGCAACCGGGAAATACGTACCCCGCTTCACCCCTGTGGACATACATGAGTTTGGCACGTCTTCGGCTTCAGGACGGGATCTTGTGAACAAAAGCTTCGTCCATTTTTTTCGCACATCATTCGTATCTTCTCGGACGAAGTTGGAGTAAACAATGTGAGTACGATGATGACAGCGACGGAGGCTGGACAGTTCACTGTGTGCTATCAGTTGAAAGGCAGCGATCGATACGTAGGGCCATGGCCTGCCCTGAATGTGGAGGCCATGCCTTCGAATATGGAAGTGGAGCTGTTGACATCGAATATCATTGCTTACAGTCTTCTGCACACATTCCTCTTTCAAACGAAGATTTGCTGCGGTGGGTGAGTGAGATGCGAGACATGTGCAAGCCCGCCCATGTGCAGTGGGCCACTGGCACCGATGAGGAGTATGCTGAGCTTTGTAAGTTGATGGTGAAGGGTGGTAAGTTCATTCGACTGAATGAGAAGAAGCGCCCAAACAGCTTCCTCTGCCGATCAGACCCTGCGGATATAGCACATGTTGAGAAGCAGACGTTTATCTGCACCACTGACAGCACAGACGCTGGTCCGACGAACAATTAGGCTGATCCTGTGGAGATGAAGAAGAAGCTGATTGGACTATTCAAGGGATGCATGGAAGGGCGCACCATGTACGTGATTCCATACTGCATGGGACCACTCAATTCGCCATACTCCAAGTTTGGTGTTGAGATCACGGACTCCGCATACGTGGTGGTGAACATGAAGATCATGTGCCGCATTGGCACCAAGGTGCTGCGTCTGATTGACGAGAAGACGCCGTTCCTGAAGTGCCTGCACTCTGTTGGTAAGGTGCAAAGGATGCAAAGGATGTTCCCTGGCCATGCAACCCTGACAACCGCTAGATTGTGCACTTCCCTGAAGAACCCAGTGTGTGGTCGTTTGGAAGTGGATATGGAGGCAACACATTGCTGGGCAAGAAGTGCTATGCCCTGCGCATTGCATCCACCATGGCCCGCAAGGAGGGCTGGCTGGCAGAGCATTGCTTGATCTTGGGACTGACATCACCAGAGGGCAAGGAATACTACATTGTTGCAGCCTTCCCGAGTGCCTGTGGCAAGACCAATCTTGCAATGCTGGTTCCGTCCGTTCCCGGCTGGAAGATGCGTTGTGTGGGAGATGACATCGCCTGGATGCACGTGGGAGAGGATGGCAGGCTGTATGCCATCAACCCTGAGTCTGGGTTCTTTGGGGTGGCACCAGGCACATCGAAAAAGTCTAATCTGAGTGCAATGCAGACACTGGAGAAGAACTCCATCTTCACAAACGTTGCGCTGACCCCAGATGGTGATGTGTGGTGGGAGGGCATAACCAAGACCGCCTCCGAAGGCCTGATTGATTGGACTGACCAGCCGTGGACCCCAGACTGTGGTCGCAAGGCTGCACACCCAAATGCGCGGTACACGACGCCTGCATCTCAGTGCCCTGTGATCGATCCTGAGTGGGAGAATCCGAAGGGTGTGTCCATCTGTGCCATTCTGTTTGGAGGTCGCTGCCCGTACCTGGTGCCATTGGTGACGGAAGCTTCCAGCTGGAAGCATGGTGTGTTCATGGGATCCATCATCGGCTCTCAGTTGACGGCTGCAGCAGAGGGCACCGTTGGTGCTGTGCGCCGTGATCCATCTGCCATGCTGCCATTCTGTGACTAAAATATGACCGATTACTTTGGACACTGGGTGAACTTCCGTGAAAAGCTTGGCTATCTTGCACCCAAGATCTTCTACGCCAATTGGTTCCAAGCAGATGCTGAAGGGCGATTCATCTGGCCTGGTTCTGGGGAGAATTCCCGTGTGTTGAAGTGGGTGTGTGGGCATGTGGACGGCACTGGCAAAGCCCGCCCCACACCGCTTGGATATCTGCCAACAGTAGACGCACTGGACACCGATGGCATTGACACCACTCCAGTTGAGATGGCACATTTGTTGAGTATGGACATTGAAGGCTGGCTGAAGGAAATCCCAGAGGTTTGCAAGTATTACCACCAGTTTGGTGAACGGTTGCCTGACATTTTGCTGCACAATTTGGATGAGTTGGAAGGTCTACTCTGTGGGTCAGCAACTACCGTTGCTCTGACCCAAAGTGACGCTCTGTTGTCCTGGGTAGAAAGCATGAAACAATTCCTTGCCCCTGATGCTGTTCATTGGTGCAATGGTTCTGATGCTGAATACAACTTCTGTTGTGACCAACTAGTGCAACAGGGCACTTTTGTTAGATTGGCTGCAGCTAAGCATCCGAACAGCTTCGTCGCCCAATCCAATCCCAATGATGCTGTGTGGCATTCCAAAGAGGTATTTGTAGGTTCTAAGAATCAAGAGGAAGTTGGTCCTCTAAAAAAAATAAAAAAAATAAAAATTGTGTCACTGTTTGAGGCGTCCATGAAGGGTCGCACAATGTACGTTGTTCCATTCTGTTTGGGCCCTATCGACTGCAAGCTCTTGAAGGTTGGCATCCAAATTACCAATTCTCTTTATGCTGTTCTTGGTTTGCGGGCAACTACCAGAATGGGATCCCAGGTGTTGCATGTCCTAGCCAAGGACCAGCCATTCGTCCAGTGTGTCCACTCAGTGGGGGTCCCGTTGGTGTCTGGTCAGTATGATGTGCCATGGCCCTGTGACCCTCAGAAGCGAATAGTATCCCAGTTCAACGACACAGCCGCTACCTCACTCCACACAGCAATTGCCCTGTGATGGACGCTCGCAGGAATGACGCTGGGTGCTACTCTGTCCACAAGGACAGCTGACATGGTGAAATGATCCGTTTGCAATGTCGCTGCACTGTGGAATTAACATGAATGATTACATTTCTCAATGGAATGCACTCTGCGAGGACCTTGAGTACAACTTGCCAAAGGTCTTCCACAAGAATTTCTTCAAGGAAGATAAGAATAATCACATTATGTGGCCTGGTTTTGGAGAGAACTCACGTGTGCTGAAGTGGATCTGGGAGCGTGTGGAGGAATCTAGGCAAATTCTGCGCACCCCTCTTGAGTTTATGCCGCCTGCAGGTGCACTGGATACCAAGGGTCCTGAGATGTCTGCTCAAACCCTTCAAAAGCTTTTCCGCGTTGATCAGAAAGAGTGGCAAGCAGAGGCTAACAGAATTCGAAGCTTTTATCGAGGGCTCAAAAAACTCCCCAAATCTGTTGATTCTGAGCTGGATGTTCGAAGGAATTGCCGAAAGCAGGCCTGTTCATCACATCTGGGCATTGACTGTGATGCTGGTGTATTGGTGCTGATTCATTGCCCAAAACGTACCCGGAATGGCAGCTGAACATTGGGATATCCATGTCAGTGTCATGTGGCAGCCGGTGTAGTGACCCTAAACTGCAAATCCCTCCTTCTCCAACAACCCTTTCCCTCTCATTCCGTGCCTTTCTCCCTCCTTTCTCAATCATTCAAACAAGAGAACTGGTTCGGTGCCAGCTCTTGAATACAATACAGAATACATACCCTCCTCTCCAAACCAAAACAAGAGAACGGGTTCAGTGCTCGCTCTTGTAAAAGAATCGGAACACAGCGCCACAGCGCCAAACACAGGGCCACAACGCCAAACACAGGGCCACAGCGCTAAACCCTCCTTCCATCCCTCCCTCCTTCCCTCACAACCCCTTCCCTCTCATTCCGAGCTTTTCTCCCTCATTCGCAATCCTCCAATCAAATAAGAGAACTGGTACGGTGCCAGCTCTTATTGTTGTGCTTGCCCTGATCGAAACCCTAATCTGAAATCCCAACCAAAAAGGTCCGCAGACCGCATGCTTGCCCTGATCAAAACCCGAATCTGAACTCCACACAGCACCAAACACAGCGCCACAGCGCCAAAC